>PVJS01000365.1:28787-136779 GCA_004027185.1 Glis glis
TTTTTGGCAGAACTGGGGATTGAACCCAGGGGCATTCTACCTCTGAGCTACACCCCCAGGCCTTTTTTTTTTAATATTCTTTATTTTGAAACAGGGTCTCACTAAGTTGTGGAGGGCCTCACTAAGTAGCTGAGGCTGGCTGCTAACCTGCGATCCTCCTGTCTCAGCCTCCCAAGAACTGGGATTACAAGCATATGCCACTACGCCCAACTCATAGTCTCAGGTCTTTAATTTAGGTCTTTGATCCATTTTGAGTTGGGTTTTGTATATAGTGAGAGATTGGTATCTAATTTTATTCTTCTGCATCTAGATATCCAGTTTTCCCAGCACCATTTATTGAAAAGGGTGTCTTTTCTCCGGTGTATGTTTTTGGTGTCTTTGTTGAAAATCACCTGCTCTAGATGTGTAGAGGAGGGCATGGGTTTTGGCAGGTAAAAATGTTGAGGATGGGAGACTGTTGTGATGATCATTCTGCACCACACTGATCATTCTTGGCAAAGTGCTGTGAGACACACAGAAGTCTGTTTCCTGTGAGCTATTCCCAGAAACAAGAGGAAAACATATTCTGCACATTGGGGAAAGAGAAATGAATATCTTTTATCAGACACTTCTAGAGATCCACACCACATTACTTCAAATTCTCCTGTAGTTGCTTGAGAGGCTCTAGAAAGCCTGAGAGGATGAGGAGGGCAATAAAACCCTCAGTGTGGACAGAGTGAGCCCTGAGAGCTGCCCACTCTTCCTCTACATAGGTACAAAGGCCACAAGGAAGACTGTAGTCATTTCACTATTAACAAAGAAAAAATTGACCTTGATATTTTACCTCTGGGGTCTTGAACCTTTAGCTTCCACCGTCCTCTGTGAATATTTTTCATGGCCAAATGATTAGTTTCATCAGAAAAACAAATCTCTATGCCTGGATTGTGCTTGAAACCTTGTCAGGCCATCTGAGAACCTTTCTTGGCACAGTCTGCGGGATTTACCTTCTTCCCAAAGTGCGGTAAGGCAAAACTGATGATTGCACCAAAAGCCCTAGAAATGTTTGCCATTGATTTGTTCTGTGCTTATCGACAATTACTCCTGTCCATAGAAGAAATCAGTGACACTCGCTAACATTCAGCAAAGCTTCAAGTCACACTCATGTAGTTGCCTGAGCATTCGCTCTCTCAAGCTAAATTATTGGCAAAACTAACTGTTCATGGTAAGCAACTGTTTGCTTAACATCCAGCATTCCTATAGTTGCATTCTTTGGGGAATTATTTTAAAAAACTTTCAGTTTTTAAAGAATTATCATGGGTTCAAACAGTTTTGCCAACACAACACACATATAGTGAACGGGCATTGCTCAGTGAAAAGTACAAATCCAGTAAATTACATAGTCACAGTAAACCTAATATTCTGGAACTGACTCTTTAAATAATGAGCCAAAAAGGTTTTAGGGATTTAACTTGTGAGTAGAATGAAGCTAACAATGGGCTGCATCCTGCCTTTCAATTGTATCATAAAGAAAGGGGGAGGGGCAAGAACAAATAGAGGTTACAAAGCAAAGCACAGATGTGGGTGGGAACTGTTTTCTTTTCACTCCAGTAGCTCTTTTAGGCAATATTAACTAATCCTCAAAACCACTTTTTATATTAAAGCATGACCTAACAAATAATTGGTGGGGATCAAAGTAAATGTCCATTAAAGTAAGTGCTTGTGACAGGTGTAAAGAAAAACTGGTCCGATAACTATTTTCTCTCGTTCTCTGAATGAATTTAGCATGGAACCGTACCATCTGGGAAGACTGAGGAATTCAGTCTTTCCTTAAGGAGGCTGTCTCATTGTCCTTCAAACTGTCTTTGGATGTACAACGTGAGGGCCCTTACTTCAAAACAGGAATATTTTAGGTGCGATAGGCAGCAGTGTTACTGAGGGTAGCAAATCTGAGTCAGTATACCAAATTGTTTTCTGGTTAATTAAAAATTATATCTCCGAAAATGCCAGTCCTGGAATAAAAATCCAAGAAATGTTGGTCTTGAAATTTAAGGAAAAAACACCTTTTATGCCTAATTTTGAATAATATCAAAGTTTTGTTACATAATTGAATCAATTAAAATAGGATTTATTCTATAGTTGTTAATATACATAAATGATACAAGGCACAGCCTTAGATAACAGCAGTAAAACATGATAAGTTTAAAACTAACCAAATTATTAAATATTTATTAACTGCCTGTTGTAGGCCCAGAATAATAAGAAATAGTAAAACTTGTAATGCAGATAGCAGTATATCTTCATTGTGGAGACCTTATTGGGACAACTCTCTGAAGCTTTAAGAACTAAATTTGGTTGTCATATGTTAGACCAAATTTTGGTTCTACTGTCTGCTGCATTTCGTGTGCATGAGGTCTCCCTGGACCACAAGGTCTGTGATACTCAACTGTAGTAGAACTTAGGGCTGGAGTACAACAGGCTTTTAACTAGTAGCCATCATCGAGGTGGATTTGTCTGAAATGAGGTAGATTGTGATATTTGGACTAGATCTTGAAAAATGTGTAGGATTTTGAAATAAAGGAGTGGGCTGACAGAACATTCTCAGCAAGGAGAATTACAGGAGCAACGTAGAGAAAAAGCTGAGTCATATGGAACAGAAAAAAATGTGAACACAAATATCAAGCAGGTGAGGTGGGGCCCAAAATGTTGGACTTTGAAAACCAAGCTAGAAGTTTAACCTTGGGACTGTAGATAAAAGAGAACAGTTGCAAACACTGAAGAGGGAGGTGATAAGATAAAGCTGCAGGAAGAAGATTAGCCTGGTAGCCATAGCAAGACAGTTGGGGAGGAAGACCGTGAGCTTGGGAAGGCTATTGATAATGTTATATAGTAAGGGACTATAATTGTAGAGGGTAGTGAAAACTAAAAGGAAGTATTAAAATATGCTAGAATTGCTGAGAGTTATTTTAACATTGAATTGACTTCTAGGACTATAATAACACTGGCCTTCATCTAATGAACACTTCACATTCTGTCACTTAGAGAATGTGTACCGAGGATTACCTTATTTAATCTTCAACATAACCCTCTACGGTAACTTAAAGAAAACTGAACCTTAAAGAAATTGTAGCACATCATATTTCACTTTAGAAAACAGTAGGCCCTCCATATCCACAAATTCCAAATGTATGGATTCAACCCATTGTGGTTATATTGTTGCTGACATAAATTATGAAGTTAGGCATAACATGGTTGTGTCTATACTGGATGTGCACATACTTTTTGTGTCTTGTCATTATCCCCTAAACAATACAGTTTAACAACTAATTGAATATCATTTATATCTTATTAGGTATTATAAGTGATCTAAGATGATTTAAAGTATACTGGAGAATGTGCATAGGTTATATGCAAATACTATGCCAACTGATAGAAAATTCTTGGGCAATGTAGATTTTGGTTCTATAAGAGGGTCCTGGAACTAATTCCTCTTGGATACTAAAGAATGAATATGATTTTCATGGTTTATAATATAGTGGGTTGATTATTTGGTTTTAGGTCCCTCCCCTTTTTTTTTTTTTGTGGTGCTGGGGATAGAACCCAGGGGTATTTTACCTCCGAGCTACACCCCCAACCCTGTTTTTTTTTTTGTCCTTTTGTTTTTGTTTTTGTTTTTGTTTTTAATTTGGAAACAAGGTTTTGCTAAATTGGCATGAGCCTCACTGAGTTGCTGAAGCTGGCTTCAAGCCTACAATCCTCCTGTCTCAGCCTCTCTAGTACTGAGATTATAGGTGTACAACACCACACCTGGCTTAGGTCCCTCCCATTTGATTGAATATTTCAAAAGGGTAATTTCCTCACTCTTCTATCATTAAAAGACTGCTGACAGAAACCCTACAGAGTGGAGTGTATGAAATCATTAGGTGGATGGGTGAATGATTAGATGCCTCAAAACTTACATGGCTAAAAAAGAGGAATCGGAATTCAGATCTAGTGGATTTTTTGTTCCGGAACTATAAATTAACTGCCATTACTCTATTTCTGCTTCTGCAAGATTAAATATAAGGTATATAAAAAGGAGAGGCATGATCCAAAAGACATAACCACAAGAACATCTTTATTTATAGCGGCATTCTCTGGGGATGTGTCATTCATACAGTAGAGTTGCTTGTCTTGAAGCCAGTTTCTCCATATCCCTTTGGGAGGCCAGCATGCCTATGAGAGCCCATATTTGGCTAAGACCAATGGCAGAACACTGAGCAGAAGCATCCACATGAAAGTTGTGTCACACAGATCAGTTTAAACACATAGTTGTATATATTTTATTCGCTGTGGCATCCACAGATGACGCTGGCAATCTCAGACTCTTGTGGGTTGCTTTTTCCCCCCCAAACAGTACTCTCTGAATATAATTTGGAACAGGTTATAACTTACAGCCTAAAACAATATAAGCAATCAATATGATTAACTGAATGCCCAAAATATGCACTGTGTATGTATTTCTCAGTCAGGCAAGCTATAAATGTACATATTTTATTATAGGTACTCATCATTCTCCCGAAAGTTTGACAGTGAAATACACTAGTGGCTGATGTATTATAGTCAAAGAATCTTTGCTTGTAGTCAGTAAATATTATTACTTAACCAGACCAGATTATAGTTGTAAAAACACCCTCTTGCCTCAGTTCATCTTCGTTTGGTGGTGAATACAGATGTTCCCTGATTTATGATGGGTCAGCTTCTAACTTTCAAATTTACTGAGATGGAGAAGCAATACACATTCAGTAGAAATGTAGAAACTGTACTTTGGTTTTGAGTTTGATCTTTTCTCAGGCTAGCGATATGCAGTATAATATTTTTTTGTGATCCTGGGTAATGATTCCAGTTAGCCACACAATCACAAGGGTAAACAAACAATGCTGTACTCCAGTCTACTGTATTCAATAAATTAAATGAGACATTCAATACTTTATTATAAAATAGGCTGTAAGTATTCTGAGCACATTTAAGGCAGGCTAGGCTAAGCTATGATGTTTGGTAGGTTGGGTGTATTAAATGCAGTTTTCAACTTATATTTCCAACTTGTTATGGGTTTATCAGGATGCAACTCTATCATAAATCAAGGAATTGCAGGCATGTAAGTTTGGGATTTCTTAATTGGATACAGTCTGAGGAGGAGGATATTAAATTGAGACCATGTCTCGCAAGAAGGAAATGTCATCCTTGGATGGCATTCAGCTTAAATGTGAGCAATGTTTTTTAAAAAGGGGCTGGGGTGGGGTCATGGTTTTCTTTCCTTCCACTCTAATTCTCAAAGGGAATTATGTCTTCTGCAAAAACTTGAAACCTACTGGCCTGTGTTGTCATCTTGATTTATGCAGTTTCACACAGTGATCCATCCTATGTGCAAGAAAATACAGAAAGTATTGAAATGAGCTATGCCTTTCAGGGATGTGCAACTGCTTTGATAGAGGAAAGAAAACCACATGAAGTGGTTATAGTTGCAGCAGGTATGTTGTGTAGGAGGTGAGAGGAGGTCTGAACCGGGATCTATAGGCAGTTTGTAACTGAGGTGGATTAGGAAACACACAGCCGTCTTCTCAAGAGTGTGAGTGAGGGCACAGAGGCTGGACTGATGAACTGAGTGTGGACTTGTTCTATTATTCAACTTTTGCTCAAATCAATGTAGTTTTAAGCACTGTGTTGTTAATATAAAGAAACTGAATCTTACTAAAGTATCTCTTTGTACCCAATTGGGAAACCAGGGCTTATCCCATGCACACCCTTCCATACATCAGTCCCAGTACCTCTAGCCTTTTTCCCTCTGCACAAAAGCAATGAGGACATGTTTATAAAGTTTACCCTTCAACAGCAGTGGAAAGTTCTTATTCAAACTTCAATGGGCTCTTCATGGGAGAGGACAGGCTGCAGAGTCCCCGGAGACTGCAGAAGATATTCACTATTTGGGATCTTGAGCTTTGCCCAGAACTTTTGTAGCCCAATCACCAAAAGAGTAGAATGTGTTGTGAAGTGCAAAGGGTCTTAAGGTCAGATGGGCTCTGTTTGAAACTCTGTTCTGCCACTTTTAATCACTGACTGTGGGCAATTTTCTTCTCTCTTTGCTTCAGTTTCTACATCTACAAAATAGGGAACATATTTGTCCCATAAGAATGTTGAAACTTAAATGAGATGCTATGTGTAAAATTATTAGAACATTATTTGAAAAGTGGTTAACACTCCAATGATAGCAACAATTTAAAAACTATAGCATTTACATTCTAGGAAATCAAATATGTGCCAGGTGTGTGAAGCTCATCATTCTAAAGATTATTCCACAGGTGTAGTTGCAGGTTTAGATTGTGTTAGACTTCGGTGCAAGGGAGACCAGTGTCTGTTGATGAGGACCTACAGTCTATTTTATAGGGTTTCTGTCATTGGATTTGCTCATCCAGTATGTTGGGTCTCCTGAATTGAATTCCCTGTGACTTGCAGGCGGATGTTGACAAGGCAGTAAAGGCCGCGAGAGAGGCTTTTCAGCTTGGCTCTCCATGGCGCACCATGGACGCTTCGGAGAGGGGACGCCTAATCTACAAGTTGGCTGACTTAATTGAAAGAGATCGTCTACTGCTGGCAGTGAGTATTAACCCCACCGGATGCATGCAGAGTGGGAGCTCTCAATAGTGTTCACTGTTCGAATTGGCAAGTAGGTCCGGTTTTAATGAGCACTACGAGCACTCTGACATCAAAATGACAAGACTTCATATCCAGCTCTTGTATAGGACGGTTAACCCTTACGATTATTCTCAAGCAGAAATCTGCACACCAGTTCTGGATGATGTTAACACCTGCTCACATAATAGATTCTATAGGCTAAGCTTTGGCAAACCCTGGGTTAAGCCAAATTGAACACATTTCTTTCCTTTATGCTAGAACTTCACAGAGCCTTTGACAAGGCCACACGGAGTATGAATCTCCTAGAATGATGTACTGCACTTCTCAAACTTCCTTGACCACTGAATTCTTTTAGTGGAAAATCTCATCAACTTTGTTAAAAGTTCCCCAAATATTTATCAAAAATAAATCTCATTTCTCCTTAACCCACCAAATTATTTAAAAAATGCCTACTTTTTCCTTTCCTGAAATGTGTCTGTTCACAATACTCAAAGTTAAATGATGTGTTGTTCTCACAGATGAAAAAAGCAAAGACTAAAGAAATAAAATCCAATGGCTAATATGTTCATAAAAAGTATGTTTTTATGTGTGCTGGTTTTGTTTTGTTTTTATTTTAACAGTGAAATGAGTCAGCACATAGCATGGGTGGGGCATTTCCTTGTCTTCTCAGTCAGGCATTACAGTAAAGACAATTTAATACAAGCTAATACCCAGATTAGATTTCAGAGTAAATTTTTATGACCTTAAGAATCCTAAAGTGGCAGCAACAAAAAAAATAAAAAATAAACACAGCCAATTATAGTTAACCAAAGGATCATTTATTACTCAAAGATGCAACATAATTCAAAAGATACAAAATATATAACCAGAAGCTATGAATAATAAAACTGTATTAACCAAAGTGCCCCATACGAAGAAAGCAGAGATTGCTAAAACATGGCTTCTCTCACTTGTCTGATTTGTGGATTGAGTGTTGACTACCTTTGTCAGCATGAGATCCTGGGGGAAAAAAGCAGGCATACGAAAATTATGCTTAAATTTGGGGATTGGACAATATAACACAGAGGCAGAACAGCCTTAGCAGGTAATCACCTGTATATCCCTGCTACCAGAACACTAGGCCCCAAAGAGCTCTTTAAAGTTCTGCTTAAGAAAAGAAAGAAGAGACAGGTTGTCGTATAGTCATCATGCTATCAGACACGAAAATACTGAACTTTATAGCCTGACCATTCAAATAATAATTGTGACAAGAGTGCCCAAATCAGGAGTTCCATAATTGAGAATTCTGCTGAAGAAAAACTTTGAATGAAATATTCAGATTGTTAAGTTTGTGTGAATAGACTGGTTCTATCCTGATGGAATACAAATATTAAAAATGATTGTTGAAGCATGATTACTAGTTATTAACACTAAATTTTTACCATGGTTGGATTATAAGTGAAATCTTATTGGAACTCTGATCTAACCAAGCAGACTACAGACCATTCTTACCAGCTGGTATTTTTTAAATTGTGACCAGCTCCTAGAACACCGAGCACTAGGATCCCTACATTCTACCTAGATCTTGCTACATGATCATAAACAAGATTTGTTTTGTTTTGTTTTGTTTTGGTATTGGGGACTGAACCCATGGGTGTTCTATCTCTGAGCTACATTCCCAGTCCTATTTTATTTTTTATTTTGAAAACAGTTGTTGAGGCTAGCCTCAAACCTAAAGCCTCCTGTCTCAGCCTCCCAAGCACTAGGATTGCAGATGTGCCCCGCTGCACCCAACATAAACAAGTTATTTTAATTTTTTAAGTCTCTTATAAAAAAAGGAGGTTAGACAAAATAATTTAAAATTTCTTCTATTTCTGAATTTCTCTAGCACATGATTATTTAAAATATTGGTTATATATTTTTAATCTAAAATGTTTGTGGAATTTTATATGTGGGGCTTGATCTGTTTTTAGACAATGGAGTCAATGAATGCTGGAAAACTATTTTCTAATGCATATCTGATGGACCTGGGAGGCTGCATAAAGACATTGCGCTACTGTGCAGGCTGGGCTGACAAGATCCAGGGCCGCACCATACCTATTGGTAAGAAGCTTAGAAACCACAAGAGTTGGGGTATGGTAAGGTGATTCCTCTAGAGATGAATTATTTCAAACTCTTGCTTTTAAGGATGTCAACCAAATAAGGCAAAATTATCTTTCCCTTGACTTTGAGCCAACACAGTTCTGAACTTGGAAGTTCTCTTACGATTTAACACATGACTTTTAAAGTTGCTTCAGCATAATCATGCAGAAGATAAAATGCTATGGATGTTTTTTAAAATATTAAAGTAAGAACTTTCTTATGACCACAATTACTGATTTGTTGCAATTGTCTCTCTAAGGGACCAAACTTTTCAAAGCTGGCTTCTGAAATTATGTATTTGGGTTTTATTCCCATGGTGACATTTATATCCTTTCTATAATGTAATTATTTAAATCTCTTTGCATGTTCCAGTATGAGTAAATTATGGTCATCTGTGCCTGTTCAAACTCAGTGTAGTTAGACCAGACCAATTAAACAAACTAATTCATATTGATTTGTTTTAAATAGCTTCAAAGTAAGATGAGACTATGTTTATAGCCTGAGTTAAGAATTTGTGTATGCAAAGTATATGTATGTGTTCTTTTAGTGAGATATGCACATAACAAAATAGAAATATGAAAAATATTTTATAATAAAAAAGCAACAATTAGGGAACATTAAGGGTAGAATTTAATTCATATAGATATATTGACTTTAGAAATATAGCACACTCCCAGGACTGGCCCTGATGTGCATTTTCAATCTAAATGAGCATCCAGTAGGTTAGAAGTGACAGGACATTGAAAGAGGAGATGAGACCACACTGCTACCAAGACATGTGGTTATTGTAGCAACTGTCTAACTTTATCCTTAGATGAAATGTGAAAAGCCATTTAAAGTGCGTATAAATCTTGAGAAGTGTTCTTGCTATGTCAGGAGCCTCCTATGGGAACGGGAGCAGCATTGAATGCAAAAAACAGTGAAACTCTCAGGATGACCACATCAACTGAGGCACATGAGTCAGCCAAATATATATGGAAAGAATGTCTTTCACTTTGGAAATTTTTTTCATACATTGAGAGTTTGCTCTTTTTTTTGGATAGTCAAAAGAAAAAGAACAACATTTTAGAACAAGTCAATAGAAAGGCTTATTACCCATAGGGAGACACATTTTTTAACCTTACTATTTTTTAAATCATAATACCTTTATAAAATAGATTATATTACTGATAGAACTTTGAGCAGCTGGAAACACAATGGAATATGGTTCTTCTCTTAGCCAAATATGACCCTACCTCCTTTCTCATTCCTTCTTGATGAAACCTTGAGAATAAGAAAGAAAAAAAAATGCCCGTTTAGATAATGTGATACAGAATTACTTATCTTCCAGATATTTCCCCATTTTGCATCTTTGTTTTCATCTCACTTAGTTTTACAGTTTCTAATACTCTAGATTACTGAGGGCTCAGTTTTTCATTTTGTAAATTGTTAAGTCCTTCCTTCCTTCCTTCCTTCCTTCCTTCCTTCCTTTCTTTCTTTCTTTCTTTCTTTCTTTCTTTCTTTCTCTCACTGGGGATTGAACCCAGAGCCTAGCATGTGCTAGGCAAGTGCTCTACCAGTGAGCTACATCCTACAGCTTTATTTATTTATTGTGGTACTAGGAATTGAACCCAGGAATATTCTACCTCTAACTATGTGCCTAGCCCTATTTTATTTTACTTTATTATTTTATTTTGAAACAGGGTCTCATTAAGTTGCCCAGACTGCCCTTGAACTTGCAACCCTCCTACCTCAGACTCCTGATTAGCTGGGATTACAGGCATGCTCTACCATTCCCCGCTTTCTTTTAATCACAGTTTATATCTTCCTCTCACATCAACTTCAAGCCACCATTCTATGAGTGGCTAATGCATTTGTCTCTATAGAACTGAGTGTGTGTTTTATTTTTCAGATGGAGACTTTTTCACTTATACCAGACATGAACCCATTGGTGTGTGTGGCCAGATCATTCCTGTAAGTTATCATAATCCCAAAAGGAAAAAAAGCTCTAATTCTGTTCCATTTGATGATGAACCTCTGTTCAACAAAAATGGATGCTTATACATTGATTAAATGTGATGCTGCTTTCAAGTAGGACTTTGTTGAAACTGATCTTCCCGTGACTGAACTTCTGGGATATGAATTAGGTAGTTCAGAGACATATCTATTTCCTGGCATGTCTCCTGAGGGTGTTTCAATATTACCACATCAACAAATCTTAACATTTAACTGTATAAGTTGCTTTAAAAAAATGTATTACAAACTCTTTTTAAGAGGTGTGCTTTACAGACATAGGACAAAGGGCTCGTCATGGGCTCGTCTGCTACAAAACACCACTTCATTGAAATGTGATGTGGCCTCCCAACACACTCTTTCTCCTCCTTGAGACTTCTCATCATGAACAATAAGAGCAAAGAGTGTTCAAATCCTGAAAGATATTTTTTAGTTAAGATGGAAGGAACAATATCAAAGGCACTTGGAGCACTGTATGGAATATGATGTTCATTTAGATAAGATGCTCTGATACTCCAAATTCCTCCATGAGAAAATAGTATTTTTAAGTGGAATCTTGATGATTCCCTCTTAAGCTGAACAGCAAATGTTTTAAACATAGCTCACATACTTTAAAAGGCCAAATAAAAAGATGGTGAAGTGTCCAGAAATTTTTAGATAAGGAAATGTCAATGACTTATCATTTGTTCCATTGAGATTGAAGTGCAACTATATCAACATTTTTAATGAAATTCCTTATTATTTCAAAAGCTCAACAAAATCTATACATGCTACACAGCCTTAAATAATAATGATAGTGGATATATTTAAGCATTTGGTCCACTTTCTTGGTTAATCTTTGAGACAACTTTGCAGATGATGAAATCATACACAGAGAACAAGTAACTTGTCTGAGTTCACATGGATGGTCAGTGATTTTGCTGAGAGCTGAACCCAAGCGCTGGGCCCAAGGACCCTAGACGTCTGTATCTTTAACAAGATTCTTTTTCCTTGGCTGAGGATATAGCTCAGTAGTACAGCACATGCTTAACATGCGTAAGGACCTGGGTTCAATCTCCAGCAACACACACACACACACACACACACACACACACACACACACACAGGATTATTTGTCCTAGAGATAAATGCTACCAAAAATATTATTGGATAAATATAGTAAATGGCCTATTGGAAGAAGAGAATAATCACGCTTTTTAAACAGGTAACTTACAATATGCTTAATTATATGTTCAGCCATGCATCATGCATTGTTTTTTCCTGGTAGAAAAATAATTCAGAATAACAGTACCTGATTATATTTGGGGGCTCTCTCTTGCTCCCTTCTCCTATCTGGTTTATTTAAAGCTTTTTGTCATTTGCTAGTTGCTTTTCACAACAAACTTTAATAGAATACATGAGACGCTGACACAAAACTACTACGGTTATTATTTAACATCTCTGGGGGAGGGAGTTTATAATGTAGAAGTTACATTAGCAAATGTGCCTTTGAGTAACACAGAGACTCTATTGTTAAATATTGCTTTCCAGTGGAATTTCCCGTTGGTGATGCTCATTTGGAAAATAGGGCCTGCCCTAAGCTGTGGAAACACGGTGGTTGTCAAACCAGCAGAACAAACTCCCCTTACTGCTCTTCATGTGGCATCTTTAATAAAAGAAGTAAGTTTCCTAAATCAAAACATGCACAACAATTCAAGAGTCTTAATTTATAATAGGAAGCCCTCGCTTATTGTTCCTGGGTTATTTACAAATGGCTCCTGTCCAGTGACTGAGTGCATTTATATGACTGCTGGCTGGGATTTCTGGCAGTCCACCCAAAGGCAGCCAGGAAGCCAGACTCCAGGGCTTGGAGTCAGTCACTCTGTGACCAACTTTTTTCTTTCTTTTGTTCAACGCTCACGAACATAAATTCATGTTGAAATTAATATAGCATCCTTTCAAATGTCAAAATGTTGAGTTAGTTTATAACTGTCACTGATGGCCTAGTGGCTTCTGTAAATTCATTTGAACTTAGGTTTTTAGTTTTAATCAGTCTTAAGGTTGAAGACCTCTGTGCCAATATGCTTGCTTGTAATATGGAGCCATATTATTCCTATACACATATCCCATGGGCAGATTATGTTTTTATTTACTTTTCTATTATGCTTCCTCCACATCTTCTTTTTTGTTCAAAAGTGTGAAAGAGCACATGAAATTTATTTTCATCAACTATCCAAATTCTGTGAATATATTTTCTTTTCTTTTTTTTTTTTGCTTATTTGTTCTTTTTTTTGTTTCGTTTTTACTGGGGATTGAACCCAGGTGTACTCTACCTCTGATCTATACTACCAGCTTTTTTGAATTTTTTATTTTGAAACAGGGTCTCACTAAGTTGCTGAGGCTAGCCTCGAACCCGCAATCTTCCTGACTTAGACTCCCAAGTGCTGAGATTACGGGTATGCGCCCCCATATACAGCAGGAATACATTATTTCTTGAAAATAATTCATTGCCCTTTGTCCTTCATTACTTACCAAAACTTACACAAATGTTAGTCACTGAAAACCAAAGATATAGGAAAATTGAATGGACATATTCAAAAAACAGTCTTTATTTCAAATTTAAAATGGGCAAAAGAGATGTCAAAATGAGGCAATCGGATGCAAATTGCATGAAATTTTAATGTGCCCAGCTCAGTCACCACACTGCCTCCTCCTTGAACTCTTGAGCTGGGATTGACCTCTGTCTGTGAAGTTTCATCCTGAATGAGATGACCCTGCTCCCCTAGTATTTGACTGACTAGACAATATCAATGGGGATTTGCAACTTCACTTAGGCTCTGAGCTATCAGCAGTTACAGAATAAAAATATGAGAACCCTGTAGCTTCTTATTTTTGCTGATGAGGATAATAAACACATTACTTTCCTTCTATGTAAGTAATTTACCAGACACTTTTACAGGTGCTGCTTTTTTGAGTTATTATTTGAAATTTGAGATAGCCACCATTAGAGCGATGATCCATAAACTATGGACTTACCCCGAGAAGAATGCATACTTCAATAATGCAGTCCTTTAGATCTTCCGTGGGGTAAGAAATAAGATAATGATAATGAGGAGTAAAGAATGCAACCACTTAGTTGATTTTTTTCTTGGTAGAGCAATTCACAAGGTTGGCATAAAGAAGCAGTCTTGACCCCAAACTCTTCTCTTTTTTGAATTAAATTATGACTTGTAACTGTTTTGCCTCTTTCCTTTTAGGCAGGGTTTCCTCCAGGAGTCGTGAATATTGTCCCTGGTTACGGGCCTACGGCAGGGGCAGCCATCTCTTCTCACATGGATGTCGACAAAGTGGCTTTCACAGGATCAACAGAGGTAAGATTGTTTACACAAGCCGGCATCTGTGACTATCAGAAGCATGTTTTATGTAACGATTTTGAAGCTGACACTTCCTTAAAACAAAAGTTCTTTTTAATGATTTGTTCCTTATTCTAGCCTTCAAATGTGTTTATACAACATAAGCAGATATAGTTTAGATGAAATGAAATACTTATTACAAACTGAAAAGGACTAGAATAAACTGTTTTTAGTGTGTTCATCACCTTCTCTTATGTGAAATACATATACTGCTGAGACTGCATCATATGATCGGTTGAATTTATGATGAAAATATAGACTATTTTCGTTTAACTGGACAGTCTTCTCTGGATGTCAGAAGAGGGGTGAAAAGTCTAATAGATAAGCCGTGGTTGGGCCATGATTTATCTGAGCGATACATGGAGAATCAAAGTTCTGATGAAAATGAAAAATAACCTCCTAACTAGCCACGCATATCAAGATTAGCTATTATGTTCTGTGTCTCTGATCTCACCCGTGCACATTTTTCTGATTCATCCCACATCTGCATACTTGGATGGGGAAGCCTTTTATATCTGAAGGTACTAAACCTTGAAAAATGCCACTTGGCGTTTCTTCCAAATAAAACTTAACAATGGCACAGACATCATATAAATTTAAAATATTAAATAAACCTGCCTTCATAAGAGCACACTAAGCCTCCTCCTTTGCAATGTTCCCTTTCAGGTTGGCAAAATGATCAAAGAAGCTGCCGGGAAAAGCAACCTGAAGAGGGTCACCCTGGAGCTGGGGGGAAAGAGCCCTTGCATTGTGTTCGCGGATGCTGACAGTGAGTGCAGCCCCTTTGTTCACTCTTCACCCTTCATCCTTTTTGGTGTCTGATAACACCATGCAGTGAACTTGAATTTTACAAACGGGTCTGCTTCAAAGTGTAAGGAATACATTAGTGTCCAGATTTACTCCGGAAAATCTTTTAACTAAATGTGAACACACAGATAAGTTAAACAAAGACACAATTTCTTTCTGGTTTGGAATAGATTTGCTTTTTTTTTCAGCGGAACCCTAGATAACATAAACATTTTGCATTTTTTAATAATTCCATATCATTAATTATTGAGTTAAGCATAATGAAATACCTCAGACCCATTGAACCGAGACCAAGTGGGAAGACAACAATTCTACATTCACCATCTCCCTTCACTCAGGATCATATACTCATTACATGAAATGACCAGAAGAAAATTAAATAGTTTCTCTTTTTATTTTTCCCCTGGCAATCAAGGATAGTAGAGTACATATATTAATTTACAATTATTATGTGACCCCCACTATATTATATTTTAAGTTCATTCTGATTACATTACCAAATGAAATCCCCAAATTACTTCCAAATAGGAGTTAATTAGCAAAAATAGACAGCCAAACATTCCTCTCTTTCTTAAACAGTTGCATTATTGTTCTGAGGCTATAAACATTAATGGTTCATGGAATTGGCCTTCATTGCTATTGGGGTCTTACTTGAAGTTTTTAGAACATACTTGCTTATTAAACATTCTATAAACATGATAAGATGACTAATTTGCAGAGCCAAAGTCTTAATAGAATTTTTTTTAGAACGTGCCAGTTTCTTTAGAATTCTATAAACATGATATGGTTTGCCAAGCGAGTTCCATTATAACTTCCATTCTAACTTAAACAGGTATGATTAGTTCACAAACTTATACCCAATGGCTTTGGTGTTGAATTGAATCTTCAGTATTAAGAAAATTAAAATGCAAAGAAAACTTTATTCTTGTTTAAGATCTACTAATGAAGCAACTAGGGCACATTATAGCATAAAAACTAAGTGGGTAAGAGTTTATAGGCATATATGAAATCATATGACATACTTTGCACAGATTTTGAAAATGTCTTTCCTAGAATAATATCGCAAGGTAAGTAAGGGATTCTAAATATGCATGGGCTTTGTTATTGGTTTTTGGTTGTTTTGAGTTTGGGGGTAGTTGTAGTTTTTGTTGTTGTTTTCAGTAAAAACTTACATTTCAGAAAGTTTTTTTCAGAAAATTTACTTTTCCTATTGATCAGGGTATTTAAGAATGCTTTGAAATTATTTAAGGCAATGGACATTTCAGATTTTCTTTATTATCTCACTAAAACCTGATAGCCAAAATAAATATTCATTATCATCTAAATAACTATAATGGAGATATTTTAAAAATGTATTTGCAATATTTGACCTTATGATCAAATCTACATTCTTGGTAATGTTTATATTAAAGTTGTACTGATATCCACCATTTTTTCAGATTCTACTATTTGTTACCATCATTTTCATAGTAAATCAAGAATCACAAAGATTAACATTTCACCTAGCTTTCAAGAGGTAGCATATCTTAAGCCCATGTTTGACTCTATGACTTATCATTTTTCTATATCACCAGATTGCCTCTGAGAAAACACATAAAAATATATAATCTTTAGAAAATATTTCCTCTTTAACATGAGTATTTTCTTTGCAGTGGAGAATGCGGTTGAATTTGCACACCAAGGGTTGTTCTACCACCAGGGCCAGTGTTGTGTAGCTGCATCCAGACTTTTTGTGGAAGAATCAATTTATGATGAGTTTGTCCGAAGGAGTGTTGAGCGGGCTAAGAAATATGTGCTTGGAAATCCTCTGACCCCAGGTGTGAATCAAGGGCCTCAGGTGAGTAGACAATAGAAAGAGTCATATTTCAGGGGACAAGAGCAAAGTATCCTTTTTAGGCCTCATTTCGATTGAGATTACTTCTCATCTTTGCATCGTCCTCAGTAACGATACTGTACCAATATGGTGATTTTTAAAAATCTGACTCCTGGTGATTTTAATGTTGCCTGTTTTTCATGTCTAGAAACAGTTTAGGAGCCATGCTAGGAATTAAAGATGTAAGGAAAATTAAGAAACACTATCAATTTTTTGCTTTCCTCAACCTGCACACCTTTTGATTCTATGTACAGTTCTTGGAAGTTCATATACATTCCTACCATGTCTTCCTCAGAATCAATCCTTCATCGCAGCTGCAATTCTGCAGATATAGGCATCTAGAACACCCCTAAATCTTTTGCAAAGTCCTTCATTACTCTGACCTTCTAATACTAGTGCAGGTATCCTCAAAGTCTTCATTTCCAGATTTCTAATGAACTTCTCAATTTAAACCAATCAAAAACCAATAATTTCACCAAGGTTTCTAGTTTTCTTCTGTTTATGTCAAACCATCATCAACTGTATGCAGTGAATTGAGACAATCTATATAGTGAGTCCATCAGAGTGCTGGCTCACTGTGTATACTTAGATGCCTATTAAATAAATGAAAATTACACGCCTCTAGCTTGTAATTTTATAGCGTGGTGACAATTATTTAGATCAATTTTTTTATATATTCACTACTGTCATTGTTCTTGTTGATCTATGGTTTGCAAATAATTTAAGGGATATGTCCCTGTCTTTTTTAAATTGATTTTCTTCTTCTACCCATCAAACCTAGGGAATCAAAGAATTTACACATTCAAGCACACTAAAATAAATACTTTGAGACTATTACAACTAGCTCATGAGCCGGTGACTCATCTTGTAGTAAAGAGCTCCTGCTACACAGAGGCATTATTGAACAATGCCGGAGATGCATAAACAAAGTTAAGTGCAAACTAGGCGTGGTGGTGCACACTTGTAATAGCAATACTTGGGAGGCTGAGACAGGAGGATCTCAGGTTCGAGGTCAGCATCAGCAACTTAGCGAGATCCTCAGCAACTTAGGAAGACCCTGTTTCAAAACTAAAAAACATAAAGGCTGGGATTGTAGCCCAGAGGTAGAATGTCCCTGAGTTCAATCCCCATTACAAAAAAGGAAAAGAGAGATTCAAGTTCATCCTTAGTCAGTCTTAGAACTTCTGAAGAAAGTTTGTATGTATGGAAAATCAAAATTAGCCAGGCCAAACTGAATATGTTCTGAAGAACATGGCTGAAAAGTCCCATGTTCTGCTGTGATGTTTCACCCAAGGCTTCAGGAGATCCAGGGAATGGTTTGAGAAGCACATTTGCTACAGGCATTGCCAGAGCGGCTGACAGCAGGAACACATTGTCAGTAGCAAAGCACTGAAATACACACTCCTGTATTCTTAGAAGTCAGTGATTGTGTTTTCCAACAAACACATCTTTTCAGCCTCTTTCTGTAGTGCATATACAGGGACTGGATAGTCACGAGGTATCCACTCTGATCATAGACAGGGAAACAGTATGACTTGAGAAACATATCTTGAAATAAAAACAAAAATCATGATTTCGAGTTCATAGTCTAACTAATATCTTGGAACAGACCAACCAGAGAAGCTTTGCATGGAAGTTACATGGATATTTGACTATTTACTGAGACAATAGAATATCTTAATCAGGCAGAGTCTAGCTAACCCCCTTAGTCTGGTTATATTAACTAGTAATGTAGTAATATAAATATCTCTTCTTCTAAACCAATGCTACTACTTCCTCAATCTGATCTGCTGGGAATGAAGAGATTTTTCTTTGTGGGATTACTATTGAGTATTGTGCACTGAAGAGCCTTGAGCAACGTTGTACCAAATAATATGCCAAATTTTGTAAAATAGTTTCTGATTGCAGATAGCACTGAATCTAATTAGATAGGAGAGCTGAGTTATGTGCAGTTAGAAATGACTTCATGGGAACTTTTTCTGGGCCTTGGAAGATGGGGGAGGTTTTCAGAGTCCAAGAAGAAGAAAAATAATACTACTTTTTAAGTAATGAGAAGAAAAGTTAACCTGGCAAGACTCCCCACACACAAGCCCCTTCTTAGCTCCTGGATCTCCTTTAATCCCTAACCCCCATCACACCTGAGATAGCATTGTGTACCAATAATGTGAAATCCAAGAGTTAATCATTCAACTGCCCAATATAGGAACTGAGATAACAGGTATCCCCCTAATCCCAGTGCATGGGGAGAGAGGCATGTGCTCCTGGTATTCCCAACCAGAACTGTTTTCCCCCTTATAAAAATATTATTTGGAGATTAGTATGGAGGTTTCTTAAAAGAATAAGAATGGAATCAACATATGACTGAGCTACACTATATAAATATACTATAGAGATCAGTATGGAGGTTTGTCAAAAGACTAAGAATGGAATCACCATATGACTGAGCTACACCACTCTTCGGTATCTTTCCAAAAGAATTAAAATCAGAATACTATAGTGATTCATGCACATCTGTGTTTATAGGAGCACAATTTACAATAAAATTATGGAACCAAGCTGGGCGTGGTGGCGCATGCTTGTAATCCCAGTACTTTGGGAGGCGGAGACCGGAGGATCCGGGTTTGGGGCCAGCCTCATCTCTCTCTCTCTCTCTCTCTCTCTCTCTCTCTCTCTCTCTCCCTGTCTCTCTCTCTCTACCTAGTGAGGCCCTCCGCAACTTCGTGAGACCCGGTTTCAAAATAAAGTATAAAAAAATAGGGCCGGGGGTGTAGCGCGGAGGTAGAACGCCCCTGGGTTCAATCCCCGGCACCGCAAAAAAAAAAAAAAAAATTATGGAACCAACCCAGGTGTCTATCAACAGATGAATGGATAAAGAAAATGTGGTATATACACACAATGGAATCTTACTCATCCATAAAGAAGAACAAAATTATGTTGTTTGCAGAAAAAAGGATGGAACTAAAGATTAGTATGCTAAGCGAGATCAGCCAGTTACAGAAAGTCAAGGGTCATCTGTTTTCTCTCACATGCAGAAGCTAGAAAGAAAATAGGAAACAAAAGGGACTTTAGATAGATGAGGAGAGAGAACTGTAGAATAACAGAAGAGGATGGGGGAGGGTGATGAGGATGGGAAAAAGGAGAAACGATGGAGGAAACAGTTCAAATGTCCATACACGAAGGCAGCACCACCAATCTCACTAACATGTACGGGGAGGGATGGGATCCAAAGAGAAACACCCCAGTGTTGTGGGCATATATGCTTGTATTGCTTTGAGTCTCACTATGATGTATAATTACACTGCACCAATAAAAGTATACAAAATTTATTTAACTTCTGTCATATTTGCCACATATTTTTATGTGGCCCATTTAATGAAGCCAGGAGACAACAATTGAGACTGCCCAGAAATTGGAATCCAACCCACTGACTCGAAGTGGGGAGGATGCCTAAAATATGCTCAGAATGTGGTACCCACGGGCGTGGGCCAGGCCAGATGGGATGGTTCAGGAATGGGATGATCCAAGTAGAAGTATAAGAGTCTTTTTAAAGTCCAAAAGCTCGCCGGGCGTGGTGGCGCACGCTTGTAATCCCAGTACTTTGGGAGGCAGAGACCGGAGGATCCGGGTTCGTGGCCAGCCTCAGCTGTCTCTCTCTCTCTCTCTCTCTCTCACTCTCTCTCCCTCTCTCTCTCCTTAGTGAGGCCCTCTGCAACTTCGTGAGACCCGGTTTCAAAATAAAGTATAAAAAATAGGGCCAGGGGCATAGCGCAGAGGTAGAACGCCCCTGCGTTCAAACCCCCGGTACCGCAAAAAAAAAAAAAGTCCAAAAGCATCTGCTTCCCAAGTGCCATGTCTAATTAAACCAGTCAAATTTCTCGTTTTCTTGTTTCACTCCTTTTATTTCTGTTAGGACTCCATGTAAATGTGATACATCATTTATAAACTTTTCTTCAGAGCGAATAAATGACAGTTGTGTGAAAGGTTCCTACATGTTTCCAGTGCAATATGCTTTTTATCATAACGCATATACTAAAATATAAGAATCTTTGAGATTTCTTTCCTCCAGATTCATGGGAATTAAATGTGACCTCTAAGAATCTGGACCTCTGTCAACTGTTTTGATTCAATATCACATTTAATGGTAATATCCTTGCATTTTGAAGCTCTTGTTAATAGGCCCTTTATCTTCATAAGTTGCATTTTTTTTCCTTTTCATGTGATATTTCCAAATAGATTGACAAGGAACAACATGATAAAATACTTGAACTCATTGAAAGTGGGAAGAAAGAAGGGGCCAAACTGCAATGTGGAGGAGGCCGCTGGGGGAATAAAGGCTACTTTATCCAGCCCACGGTTTTCTCTGATGTTACAGATGAGATGCGCATTGCCAAAGAGGAGGTAAATGGTTTCATTCTGTTCTGTTCCCTTTATTGCCATGTTTTTTTTTTCTCTGCAGGAGCGTATACTATCTGTCCCTTTAAATTTCTCAGCTCTTTGAATATCTTTCTCAGTAAATATTAGTCTTCATTTCTGCTACTAATTCTTACACATAGTTCTGAGGTGAGAAACAAAATCTTAACCAATTTAGAAGAGCTGGTAGGGAGAAAACAATCTACAATATCAGTTGAGATATTTAGTTTTACCTTATTATCTTGATTTATTTCATTCATTTCTTATGGTATAGATATTTGGACCAGTGCAACAAATCATGAAGTTTAAATCATTAGATGACGTGATCAAGAGAGCAAACAATACTTTCTACGGCTTGTCGGCAGGGATCTTTACTAAAGACCTTGATAAAGCTATAACAGTCTCCTCTGCTCTGCAAGCTGGGACAGTGTGGTAAGTCAAACTGAAGTAATATGTAACATATTGATGTTAGACATTTCAAAAGGTTAACTTGAACTTTTCCAACCTTGAATTTTTCATTTGAAATGACATGACCTGCTAGAATAGTAGTTGTGGCCTTAGAAACAAACAAACAAGCCAAAAAAACTAACTGCTATTTTGGAAGAACTTTAGAAGAAGGTTATTTTCAGCCAGGAGTGGTGGCGCATGCTTATAATCCCAGTACTTGGGAGGCGGAGACAGGAGGATCTGGGTTCGCAGCCAGCCTCAGCTACTTAGTGAGGCCCTCCGCAACTTAGTGAGACCCTGTTTCAAAATAAAGAATAAAAAATAGGGCTGGGGGTGGAGCTCGGAGGTAGAATGCCCCTGGGTTCAACCTCCATTACCGCAAAAAAAAAAGAAGGTTATTTTCTTTAGCTCTATCCAGCCTTTTGAAATTGCTTAGCCAAAATATTTTATGGATGTTTGGTTTATACAATGTAAGTATTGATAAGTAATTTCTATGTACAATTTGGCTATGTACAAAAGAGATAAAAAGTTCTATTTTAATCAAACCTAACTAGATAGGACAGTGTTTATTTGGTACCCTTATGTATGCAAACACAATTCTTATAACAGAGTCTTAATCTGGAATTATTAGAGATGCCTGAAGGTGGTAATTTAGAAGAATGTATTGAGTTTTGAGGAATGTATTTCAGTTTTGTATTTCATTTTTGAACTAGTTTACATTTTTTCAATTCTGTACTTTAATTTAGAAGAAATGCTAAGGTTGTATCTCTCAACCTGTTGCACCTCCTGCCCCTTCTCCAGTCCCTGGACTGTTTTCTTGGTTGTTTTTGTTTTGTTTTTGTGGTCCTGGGGATGGAACCCAGGAATATTCTACCTCTGAGCTACACCCCCAGCCCTATTTTATTCTTTTATTTTGGAACGGGGTCTTGCTAAGTTGCGGAGGACCTCACTACGTGACTGAGGCTAGTTACAAACCTGCGATCCTCCTATCACAGCCTCCCAAGTATTAGGATTACAGGTGTGAACCACCACATAAGCTCATGCTAATTTTTGTCCTGTTAAATCACCCTTTGTTTCCTCAGTCCTGGCAATAGTCGAAGATTATTTTCCTTCTCACACCTATGCCAGTTAGAGAAACAAAACAAAACAAGATAAGAAAAAAAAAAAGCATTACACACTGAAAAGAATCTTGAAGAGACTCAACCAAGCACTTCTTGTTCTTCTTGTCAGTTCTAGAATCATTTTTTCCTAGCCCAAGAGGGAGTCATCATTAATTAATATTTACTCTAAACCGCACTGTATTTTTACATTTACCAACTCATTTTATCTTACAACAACAATTTTTGATATCAGCTTTATCCAATGAAAGACCAAAAGCTTAGTGAGGTTAAGCAGTTTATCAAAGTCACACAATAAATAACAGAGCTGAGAATCAGACCGATGCCAGACCCTAAAACAATGGTTCTCAACCCTGGTTGTGTATTAGTTTGTACTAATACAAACTAATACATCCCCAATTGAAAATTGAGCATCCCCAATTGAAAATTCCAATATTTGAAATGCTCTGCAATGTGTCAATGTAATGCCCAAAAAGTTATGGATTTGGGAACATTTTGAATTTTGGACCTTTGGGTTAAAATTAATCGGTCCATAAAGTCAGAGCAAATATTCCAAAATTCAAAAAATTCCCAAGTCTGAAGCACTTCTGATTCCAAGCAATTCAGACAGTCAACCTGTATCATCTCGGGGCTTTAAATATATGTAAACTTATCTCAGGGTCAAAGAGGGTGTGCATCAAACACAGTAATTGTCAACTATCTCTGTGATTGAGTCTGGTATAGGTCTTTTATTTAGAGAGTATTTTTTAAAACTCTTTTCTTCCCCCACCCCAGGGTAAATTGCTATAGCGTGGTATCTGCCCAGTGCCCCTTTGGCGGATTCAAGATGTCTGGGAATGGACGAGAACTGTAAGAGTAATTTTCTATTATGATAAACACTTATCTTGATGAAAATGGTTGTCACTCCCAGGGATTTAATTCATGTTCCCCCACCTTAAATTAAATCTGCCACTGTTCTTTCTTAGAGATTCATACCACCAAATAGCTAATTAAATGTTGGATATAGTCCACGAGTGCAAAAAGGCACTAGAGGAAGGAAACAGAATTTATTAAACTTCTACTATTCATAGGTACTATATTAAGCACTTTACAGCAGTGATTGAATTATTACCTACTTTTAGAGTTGCTTGTTGTATATATGAATGTAATCCATTTGGGAAACATTTTCAGGAAGGAAATAGAAACTCTATGCCTAAAATTCTATGATCTTAACCCCAGTGAGATTGTAATGAATAAAACGTAATGATAGTTGATAGAGTAGGTGAAGACCTCACAGTAAGAACAGAACTTCATCTAGGTCATGAAGCAAGTATAGGATGTCAAAAAGTAGACAAGAGGGTATTTCTGAGTGGAATGATACACATGGTGTGTTGAGGAGCCAGCAGCGTGACTGACTGTTATAGATTTATGGGTGTGGGTGGGAACTATGATTTCAAAGTTAAAAGTGATCTACATTAAGAAGTCCTGAATCCAAGAAAATCTGTCTTGGATCTTAGTGGAATAGCGAAAAGCTATGGTTATCTTTAGGATATTGTTGAAGCCATAGGTAGTGGCAAAAGATCAACTGATTTAAAAAAAAAAAGTGCATAGATAGCAGAGACGACATAACTGGAGTCTCACTGGCCTGCATCTAAATCCTGATTCCACGGCTGGCTACCCACGCAGCCTCTTTCAAGTTGTCTGACTTCTGAGCTTCTGTTTCCTCAAGTTCCTCTTAAAAGGGGTGTGAGAGTTAAACGATGTACCAAATACTCATTCCCTAGCCTTGAAACTAAGACAAGGTGAGGACTCACAACCCCCTGCCTAGTTTCTTCTCTTTATAATGTCCATCACTGGAGAATTCCTTGGCAGAACTGATTACTTTGTACAAAAAGCTGTTACAAAGATTAAATTACTCTGAAGGGCAATTCATTGCTGGCCCAGCTATCTAACAGGTTTCCCTGGGGATACTGATAAAATAATCAAAGACATGAAATAACTAATGAAGACAAAACATATCATTGTTGCTGAATACAATTTGGCCAAACTTTAAGGTTGAGGTATAAGGAAATGAAATAGGAGAAGGATTGAAAACAAATATCAACCATCCATAATTTCCTTAAGATCCATAATATGATATAGATAATTTCCTTCATTAAAATACAAAGGGAAAATTATGCTCTATATATTTTTACATCCAAATGTTTAATGGCAGAATGCTGTCACTCAGATCTACCTTAAAAACTTGGTATATTTAATGAACTAGTCTTTTGCTGTGAAATGTTTAAAGAGAATGACTGAAGCAGTAGCCTCAAATGACCCCTAAGAGTTAAATTAGAATTTGCCCTCAAAGGTAGAAAAGCAGAATTGATCAACTGGGGACAAGTCCTTAAAGAGTCAACAATAGTGGTATGCACACTATAGTGTATTCTGTGGTAACAGATGCCCTAGCCTTGATTTCTAAATCTCTGCTCTCTTTTGACACTGGAATGAGTTAATGGCAGAAATCCTTCCCTTTGTATAATCACACTCATTTTCACATAGGTTAATGTAGGTGCACTTGAGACCCAACTAGTAGGACATTTCAAATTTAATTGGCTCTCAGTACCTCATAAGGTGTTTTTTTCCTGTCCCTTTCAAAAACGAGAAGCAAGGAAGTGTTGTAAACAACTGGGCTTACAACAAGAATTCAAGTGAAATTTGCTTGATTATATTTGCCAATTCAGTTCAGCAAAAATTTGTTCTGTGCCTACTTAATTAGTGCAAGTTCATTTCCAGACATAAAGGGGAAAATAGGCATCACATTACCAGTATTGATTTACTTTTCGTCTGGACTCTGGATGGGAAGCATGAGAATCATGTAGTTTATTAGAAATACAGTCTCAGACCTCTCTCCAGATCTAGTGAATCAAAATCCACATTTGCAGAAAGTCCCAGGTGAGAGCCGGGCGTGGTGGCACACATTGTACCCAGTACTTGGGAGGCTGAGACTGGAGGACCTGGGTTCGCGGCCAGCCTCAGCTACTTAGTGAGGCCCTCCGCAACTTAGTGAGACCCTGTTTCAAAATAAAGAATAAAAAATAGGGCTGGGGGTGGAGCTCGGAGGTAGAATGCCCCTGGATTCAATCCCCAGTACTGCAAAAAAAAAAAAAAGATCTCAGGTGATTTGTACATTGAACATTTTAAAAGTACAGAACTAGTAACTCACAGACTTAGTAAGATAAAGAAAAATATAAGCTGAAGTTTTTGTGTTCTTTCATAAATATGACATATGCACAGGAATCCTGAGAAAGAGAACCTATCTTTTTCTGCTCAAGTGTGACAGTAATCACACTTAATATTCTCCCGAGTTTCAAGTGCCCTTGTAACCCAAAATATAATGGAAGGCCTATTGGTGAAAATCATGGGTTAATTCATCTACCTCTGTGAGATAAGATACTTATTAAAATACTATCTTTTAATGGGTTTCAGACAGCTGAGTCTAAACCCTTTAATTACTTTGAAGAGCATGCTCACTGAAGCTTTTAAAAGGCATTTTCAAAAGCTTAATTGCCCAAGAAAATAATCAGTGTAAGGGGATTAGGTTTTCAGGAGGAAAAGATGTCTTCTACATACCTGTCTTCATCACAAAAAGGGAGGGGTAGAAAAAGATCAAGATCTTATTCCTCTATAAGCCTACATGTGCCTAAGTGTTATGGTTTTAATAATAGTCTTATATGTGTGTAATTTGATCTTCTCTTCAAAACAATACAGAGAATAACTGAGCCTAGTTAACTTTCCAGTTGTCCTTTTAATGAAGGAAAAATCAGTCAGTTTCCAAAACTGGTAGGAGGTATAAACCTGATTACAAGATTACAGGGTACAAACAGAGTGACTCATGTTAACTGCTGGTCATTTGGGGTGGTCTTAAGAGTTATATAAGCGAATGGTGGGGGTATAAGGAAGACTGTATAAGTGGGAAAACCAACATCTGCAGTGAGCCCAAAGTTTGAATTTACGGAAATCTCTACCCTCTTTCCTCCTTAAAAAGAAAACATACAAACAATCAAAAAAAGAAAGAAAGCTCCCACAATAAAGGTCAGGTTTTTTGCTTTGCCAGAATGAAAAGATATCATTAAAACTATAGCTACAAAAGATTAGTACACCTTAGAAGAAAAAATGCAAGCACAGTCCTTTTCTACCCCCTCACCACCTCTGTGCCAATTGCACATGGTAAATACAAGCTCAACTTCAGTTTACAACTACTGTACTGCTCTTGAGATATATTGCTACTTCTCCTCCTATAATATATACACATTATAATATTAAATATATTATTTGAATCCAAATTAGTAATGATAAAATTCTTTTGGGGTTGAACTGTCCATTCAGTAGTTAGAGTTTTAATTGTCAAGTGAAATAATGTAAAAAATGAAATAATGTAAAAAATCAACTGAGAGTACATAATTATTTACATTTTTATGATTTCCTCTCCAAGGGGATTTATGTACAGCCAGACAACTTATGGTCAGCTAGCTACTATATGAAATGCTCTGCACATAGAAAATATTTTCCATTGTTCCTATCGAATCAGGGACTCTAAGACATTTGCACTGCTATACTCAATGATGTTTATGGGTATTTTTTTCCTTCTTTCTAGGGGAGAATATGGTTTCCATGAATACACAGAGGTCAAGACAGTCACGATGAAAATTTCTCAGAAGAACTCATAAAGAAATCACAAGAGTGGAGAAAAGACTCTTCAATGGTTGAGCATCTCCTAAAGTCACTAATACAGTGGGATCTAAAGACAAAATTGTTCTTTTCTTGATTTTTTTTAAACATAAGCTAATCATATTAGTATTAGTACTACAGGTAGAAAACTTGGCATGTAGCTTATTCTGAAAGAATAATTTGACTTTTGTTATGTGACCTCCCCCAAGTCCTGGCCTACATAAAAAGGATGGCTTTGGATGCATGATCGCTCTAACTCTGTGATAGATGATAGCTCATGTGCTATCTTTGTAGCTACTTGTCCAGATTAATCATTTTATAGAAGACGACCTTTAGTCATCTAGCCTCTTTCCCCCAATGACTCCTTGAAGTACTTAACATACCTGTTAACTGCAGAGTAAGTCTCTCTGTTCCTAGTAGTTATGAAGTCGTTGGAGTATCTCGAGATGTTTCCTAGAAAGCCATGTCTGCTCCTCAAGTGAAATACTTAGCTGTAATCTGAATATAAAGCTTAATAAAGACAACTTTGCATGGTTCTTGCTCAGCGTGAAATCTTTTAGGTATAAGTTTGGGTTATGGTGACTCACTATCCTTGTCCTCAAAAAGTGTTAATTTAGCTCATAAAGATGAATTTAAAATAAAAGTCTAATCCACCTATTCTAAAATGGGTAAAGAAACATATTTTATTTCCCAGGAAAATTCTTGAAATCAACAGCATACATTTGAGATAGACGGGATCAGTCCTTCATAAACATTTATTGAGTTTCTACAAGCTCTGGGCAAAGGTGTTGCACAATACGGGTGAATAGTGAATGGTCCATTATCTCAAGGTGCTCTAATTTAGTGAACAAAGTCACAATCTCTGTACCACATAAAACGAGGGGATATAAAATAGAAATGAAGATTCTAGAACCACAAGAGTATAGTAATGTGCCAAAGGGATCGTGGTAAATGCAAACCAAAGAATTGAGATTGCTTTATGACAAAATTTGACTGGGTATTAACATTAGTGTTGAGCAGATTTGCAGTGAATAAAAGGGAAGGAGTTTCTCCAACATAATCTGTCAGGACACATTTCGTTGGAAAAATTTGGAGACGTTCTGTACAATATATTCTCCTCTTGGAGTTCCAAACTGTACATTAGCAACATATTCTAGGTTCTGAGAAGTTCTGCAAACTATTTAGCTTTGTTATAATGTAATTTTTCCCAAATTTATGTTGGCAGAGAGCTTGCCTTCTTCCCAGCCCCACCTATCACCAATGCTTTAAGAAATCAATGTTGGCAGATGCTGTTCTATGTAATGAGGCAGTACTTAGTGTTCTAGGGCAAGAGCTGACCATCAAAAGGAAGCAGCTGCAAACTTCCCTTTGTGTAAAACTACCTGTTTCATGCTTGTATTACACCTTGTAACAAAGACCTTCTCATTCTGCTGTCCCACACAGGGAGTGACTCAGGTCCAAATAAAATGCATATATTACACCACATATTCTAAAATCTTCTAGTTCAACAACTTAGATTTTAGCTTAATGATCCTCAGGATAACTTTGTTTTCCAGATTCAAAGTTTACATTAGTGTTGCTGATATTGCGATAAGCTACCATAGTGAAGTATAATGATGTATGAAAAAATAGTAAAAAAGTATTTTCCAGGTGTGGTAGTGCACACCTATAATCCCAGTACATGGGAGGTTGAGATAGGAGGATTGCAGGTCCGTGGCCTGCCTCAGGGACTTAGAGTCTCTGCAACTTAGTGAGACTCTGTTTCAGAATAAAAGTAAAATAGGGCTGGGGGTGTAGCTCAGAGGTAGAATGCCATGAGTTCAATCCCCAGTACCACAAAAAGACAGAAAGATGAAAGAAAGAAGAAAGGAAAGTAGGAAGGAAGGAAGGGAGGGAGGGAGGGAGGGAGGGAGGAAGGAAGGAAGGAAGGAAGGAAGGAAGGAAGGAAGGAAGGACCATCATGAGCTTCTTCTACCTGAAATAATGAAATTATTTTAACTCCAGTTTCAAGAGCTTCTCAAACTTTTATGAGCTTATAAGATTTGCCACTTGGAGTACATGGTAAGATTTGGAACATAATTACCATTTTGAAGACTGGAGGAGCCAAAGTCTTAGGAAGAGCTGACAGGTCTTTAGATGTTGACAGGGAAAAATATCTAAATACAGAGGAGGGTTGCATTATCCTAAAACCAGATAGTGTGTACATTGTTAAAAAGATGTGTTTAAAACCATGAGCAAATAAATTAATAAAGACGAGTTAATATTGTCATAGTATTCTACCAGAGCCTATCCTTCCTTTTTTAATGTATAACAAACCGAGCTGAAGATAGAACATGACGGAAGCCAGAAGCAAGCTTAAATATTTGAAAATTAAATCTTCGTTGTATAAATAAGACATTACAGGATTAAACAGAAAATATCTGTTTTATATTGGCTTGTCCTGAGCCTCTGGACATTATTTGTATTCCATTATTTGTATGAAAGCCATCCTGGCAATAATTCTCAAAACGTTGAAAAGTAAGAGGATATCTTATTAGCCCATGTGTATGGAATTTTTAGGAAGAATTAGTTTCACAGTCATAAATATGATCTCATTGTCTTTGATGTACACATGGTAGAAAGTGTCTTTATCTCCAGGAATACCAAAAAACTAAGTGACAGAGTTGGAATTGAGTGTTCAGGAAGGGACAATGTCAGGGCTCAGGTATAGATTCTTAAATGTCTAGTTTAGTGGGATTGTCTCTCTAAGTAGAGAGAGAGAGACAGGAAGAGAGAGAGAGAGAGAGAGAGAGAGAGAGAGAGCGAGAGCTGAGGCTGGCCGCAAACCCGGATCTTTCGTCTCTGCCTCCCAAAGTACTGGGATTACAAGCGTGCGCCACCACACCCAGCCATGGTTTCCTTTTATCTTACTATTTTTTAATAATAAGGATAAATTTGTAAGCCTACCTAATATTTGGTCAGGTCAATTATACTGTCTTGACCTGAGAGGAAATGTAGGAAACACACCAAATTCAGTTACTGAGCTAACAATAATCAGTCAAAGAGGAGTTGGTAGTTTAAAAAAAAAATAAAAACCCTTCATTTCCATATTGAATTATTAATTGCTATCCTTCACAATAAACCAGACAAGAATATTTATGTAGGCTGAAAAAAAATTCTCTCTTGAACAATGGTGAAAAGAAAAAGGTATGTTCCCTTGAGGATATGATGTCTGTTCCTCGTGTGTGTGATCACAGTATTGCCCTTTGTCAGTTCATTTTCTAGCTCACTTATTTGAAAATCTTCTTTAATAACAGGTTGCCTGAATTTTGATGAAATAGGGGGATGCACCTTGAAATCAATTAGTTACAAATCCCTTAGCCACATAGAAACTAGTTTCCTTTCAAAACAGGATTATGCTCAAAAGATCCTGACCGTTGGAATCAAACAGATGCAAAATTCTAGTTCCTCCACTGGCTAGTGGTATGACCTTAGCTCAATTATTAACCCTTTCTCATACTATTAACCAATCATCAGATCATGGTGACTCTTGATATTGGGGAAGCAGTTAATGATTTACATAATCACTTGGGCCCTTGAAGCCCAGAAATATGGTTTCAAATCTCTGTTCTACACTCACTGGCCTTGGGATTTGGGACAAATTATTCAACTTTTCTAAGTTCCAATTTATTTTCTTGTAAAAAGGAACTAATAATGATAACTATCTAATTGAGTTATTCTATTAAATGAAATGATGTTTGCAAAATGCTTAGCAAGGTTCCTATTATGTAATAAGTTCCTGATACATGTTACTGATCTATTTAATAAATATTTTGGCACTGTTATACAGGGTGATAATCTCTTCCTAGAAATAAATTAGTACAGTGTGTGATCTCTTCTTCAATTCTTGCCTTTTTCTTGAGAAAAATTTCAAGCCAAAAGCACCAATGGGGAGCATAAGAGGTTTATTTAGGGAGGTGAGGGCACAGTTACATTGGGGTACACTTATGTTGGAGAGAGTCTGGAACAGTCCTTTCTGGGGTGGAGAAAGCATGGAACAAAGTTACCTTCCAGAAAAAGGGTTTGAAACAAGCACTTCTGGAGTAGAAAAATGAATATAGTCTTCCACATGGAAAGCTTTATTCAGTCTGGAAACCTTTTCCCCTCGTGTATATGCATTTGGGGAGATCATTGTCTCTTTTCCCACCAACAGCTTGTGCACTGTTTTTGCTGTGTTGGAAACTTTCCAATGGGTTTCCACCTGAGTGAAACCCTGCAGGAGGCTTATGCATATAGTGCGTCTGGCCTCCTGATATGCCTGCAGTTCTCTAATCACAGCTGGGCAGGGAGTCCCTGTATTTCCATTCATCAGGTCCCTCCCAATCTTGCCCTGACCTGCTCGTTTCTATCTAGCTGCCTAACTGTAGCAGCGCCATTTGTTGCAGATGGTGTTCATGTTGATTGATTCATTAGAAGTCTCTCACATGAATGACAATGGATTCAACATGACAAGATCTGAGGAGGCCGGGGAGGAGAAGAGATGTCTCTTCTCTCCTCTTCCTTCCATCAGTGTCCCACTTTTATTGAGAGTTATAACCAAAACATATTAATCACAGAAAACAGCAAAGCAGTCATGGGGTGAGTCAGGGAAGGAAAGGGTAAACAAGGAAGATGTCAGGGTCTTTGCTAATTGGTCTCATGGTCCTTGGAGATTTGTCTGCGTGCAGAAATCTCCACTTGGGTGGGCAGTTTGTGCCTCTCCCAACCAGGACCGAGGTGACCTTAAAGCTGATGACTAACAAGGCCCGCAGCACCTAACGGTACCAATAATTATTTCAACAAAAATAACAGTTTCATGTGGACACCAAGATCTTTCTCTGGACCTCAACTTTTTATCTTCTTTCTATGTGCTCTTTCTCTCAGTCTTCTTTTTACCTGTTAGGCTAATCTCAGTTAGAATGCCATCATAATTGTGATGATTTGCCCACCCTATGCTTTGATTTTAAATCATTCTTTTCAGATAAAGATTAAAATTCACTATCAAAGAAAGAACAGGGTGGAGAAGAATGTGAGCCAAAGAGTTAGCTTAAGGTTGAGGTTAGAAACCCAAATGCATGTAATACCAAAGTTGAGTTTGTTCTAATTAAATGAGCTCAACTGCCTTTCAGCCAAGTTACCAGTCATCACGATTAATCTTTAAGCTAATAGTCAGAGACAGCAGGACTCAGTGAACCACAAACAGAGGAGGCTGGTTTCCAGTGCAGCATAGGATCCCACAATGATGCTGGTCACCCGTTGGTTGATTCATAGACTCAGCCCACACAAATTCAATGGGGAGGATTAGTGGCTGAAAGGCACATGGCTTAGCATCTGTGCCCAGTGTGCAGCTATCCCACAGTCATGTAACCATGGAATGTCAGAGCTTGAAAAGAACCTGATGTTCTTCTAGCCCAATAGCTTCACTTTACAGAGGCACAGAGAAGGCAAGCAATACTTGAAAGGCTATTAAATTACCAGTGGCAAAGTCTGGTTGGTACTCTTCATTTCTTAACTCTTCACTCTGTGCTGCTACCTTGGTCCCATGTGACACTGCAAATATTTAACTTACGTTTGGTTGCATTTATTTGTATGTATTTTATTATGTTTTATTTACTTTGTCTAAAAAAGTTATGTAATGTCCATTTTTATATGTTATTTCTATGCATTTTATTTACTGCCATTTATTCTTTTTGCCTAAAAGCTGAAAAGCTTAAATGATAGCTTATATAAGTCCTCAAATAATGCAAATTAGCTTTGATCATTTGCAAGGCAGAGTGTCTTGATAATTTGGCTATAAAACTAAAATACATTATATTTATTTAACAGTCAGTGAAGAATGAAAATACTAAGAATTGCAAAAGAAACAATAAGTATTACATCCTTATTCTTCTCAAGCATTGTTGTAGGATCAGAGGTTTTTGCTTCATATAAAAACAAAAGGTTGGTTCCCTTCCTTTCTACCTCCTGGGTGCATGCAGTGTTACCAGCAGAGCTGCTCACCTGACCCAAGATGCTGCCAATGCAGAGCAAAGAAGCATGAATACCTTTATAAATTGTGATTGTGGAAGGATTAAAGATGGCAGAATAGAGGAAGACAGCACATTTCAGTTGCTTCAAGACTTGGAACTTAACCAGCAGGAAGACTGCTTCTTGGCAAGAGAAGAAAAGCAGTCAGAACTCAACAGAAGAAAGACAGTGGAAAAGTGGTTCAATTGGAGGCAGGACAGACAGCAGAGGACTGAAAAAAGTTCAACATGTCTCCTCTGGTGAGCAAAGAGTGAGGCAGCACCATCGTGGAGAGCCCATGCCAGGGTTGGCTGCTGCTGAGCCCCGGTGGCTCTCAGAGACCAGCTCCAGCAAAGAAGTTAAATCTTGTCAAGTCAGTGATTGCAGAAAACCAACATCAAAAGCAATCACATTCTTCTCTTCACACTAGAATATCTCAAGACTGTGACTTCCCAGACTGCCCAGCCAAACCACCCCACAAACTCCTGTGGCTGCAGCTGAATTCAGACAGAGAAATGACAGGCCCTTCCTGTAGGGAACCCAGTGGCCATATCCTGCCTCATCAAGACCATTGTGAATCTACAGACCAAGCAGCTAAATCATCCAGCAAACTCCTGTGGCTGCAGTTGAACTCGTTCCTTCCCACAGGGACCCAAGCTGCATTCGTCAAGACCATAAATTTATAAACCATCCCAGTGGGAGCCTGTGCAGCTGCAAGGACTTGCCTGGCAACGAAAAAACTCATGAGGTCTGTGAGTTGGCAAATCATGCATGCAGAGGTGGGGGCAGGGGCTACAGTTGGACATAGCAGAAATGTGAATTAGCAGATAGTCCCTAGGGACAATAGGGCAGATGGGACCTACAGTCAGCAGTTTGCTGAGCCCCTGAAGGATGTCCAGCAATCACTAAAGAACCCCTAGCAGTAGTGTCTGTGAGGTGAAATAACACAACCAACTGTGCTGCAGGCTCTGAAGGCTATAAACACATACCCAGCAGTGTTTGGGCACACAAGCACCAAGACCAAAGACCAACAAGTTCTCACATGATTGCAGCTGCCCAGAGCAACAGAGTCACGAGGGATAAACAACTGAGCCACCCAAGTCCCAGCCTCAGAATTGCACAATCGCTCCCTGCCAGAGCTTGGTCCCTGAAAGCAGGGAGGCCAGGAGCCACCAAGGGTTCACGTGATTGCAGCTACATTCAGGGAATATAACACTCTCCACCAGAAGGGTATATGCCTGGCAATCATGCATGCCAGTGATTGACAGGCCTCCATGTGATCACAACCAGCAGATCAGCATTGGTGTCCCTGGGCCATCAAGGCTCAGCCAGCCTGGCCACAAGCTCAAAATATGGTAGCTTCTTGCCCTTCTCAGCTTATATCCAGTGACCACAGAGGCCAGAGGTCAGTGTTCTGCAGGGTCTCATGGGTTCGCAATCAGCAGAGCAGTGGTGGTGTCTGTGTGGTATTAAATCTCAACCAGCAGACCTCAGGCTCTGAACATAGTAGTCTGAACATCATAGTCTCTCTCTGGCCCTGCTGAGTTTGGGCTTGTAGAGTATGGTGGCCTGAAGCCAATCAGAAACTCCTGTTTGCCTGCACAGACTAACAACTGTATCTTGTTAAAGAGGTACTGGGAGACAAACTCAAATGTCTGATTACATGAGACAGATTTGTTGTAGCAAATACATACCCCAAGCATAGGCCTTATTATAAAGGGATAACAAATAGACATAGGACTCTCACACAAAGAGGAAGCAGATGACAAGGCAACAGAAACACAAACCTGATAATTCTAAAATATAAGAATGAAGAACAATGAGAAAACAATAAACTCCCACAACTCAACAACAAGGGAGATCACCAACACTGAGCTGCTGAAAATGCCAGGAGAATTCAGCATTTCAGCTCATTTCAATATGAGCAAAGGCCTCAGAAATGAAGTCAGAGAAAGTGTACAGCAAATGAAAGAACATATGAATAGAGAAGTTGAGGCCCTAAGTAATAACCAAGAGGATTTGAGTGAAATGAAGGAGATAATAAATGAATTAAAGAACTCAATAGAAACCACCTCTGGCAGACCTAGACCACATGAAAAATAGTCTCACTCTTTGAAGACTGCTCATTCGAAACTGACCACAGAGTCAACCATATAGAGAAGACAATATGACAGCACAACCAGAACATCCAAGAAATATGGAATAATATGAAATGAACTGATTTATTGAAGAAGGTCATTAATAAGGTCAAGAAACACAAACCAGAAGCATTAGAAACCTCTTCAGAGAAATAATATAAGAGAATTTCCAAAACATTGAAAAAGAGTTGAATATTCATGTACAGGAGACATTCAGAACACCAAAAAGACAAGATCAAAGAAGAACTTCTTCATGCCATGTAATCAAAAGGACTAATATAAGAGGCCAAGGAAAGAATCTTAAATGAATCATGAATAAAAGAATCAGTGACATTCAGGGGCCGAACAATAAGAATCACTCCAGACTTTTCAACCCAAGTCATGAAAGCCAAGAGGGGCTGGTATGATATACTCCAGACCCTGAAAGAAAAAAAACTTCCAACCAAGACTGCTATATCCAGCAAAGATATTCAAAATTGATGGAGAAATAAAAACCTTCCAAAACAAGCAGAAACTAAAAGAATTCATAACTATTAAGCCTGCACTAGAGAAAATACTTAAAGAAATAAAACACAAAGAAGAAAAAAATAAATAAATAGTAGAACCAGAGAAGCGGCAAATTCCACCAGATGGGCAACTAAGTGAAGGAGAAATAAAACTATAGCAAACAGAATATATAACTCAAAATGACAGAAAACAAAATTCATCTCTCAATAATAATATTGAATGTCAAAGGTCTAAACTTCCCAGTTAAAAGGCATAGACTGGCAATGTGGATGAAAGAACATAATCCAACTGCACACTGCTTGCAAGAAACCCACCTTACAGGCAAAGATATCCATAGGCTAAAGGTGAAAGGATGGAAAAGGATATACCATGCAAATGGAGACTGAAAAAAAGCATGGGTAGCAATGCTCCTATTCCAACAAAGCAGACTTTAAGCTAAAATGTATCAGAAGAGACAAAGTTGGTCACTACTTACTAATAAAAGGAACAATCTGAAAGATAATGTAGTGATAGTAAACATTTATGCCTCAAATGTGGGCACATTCACTTTTATAAAACAAATTCTTCGGGACATTAGTTCTCAAATAGACCCAAATACAATAATATTGGGAGACTTTAACATACCACTCACATGACTAGATTGATCCTCCAGGCAAAAGACCAGTAAAGGCTGTTCAGACATAAAGAACATTATAAAACAAATGGACCTAATAAACATATACAGAATATTCCAACCAACAACAGCCGAATGTGCATTCGTCTCGGCTGTTCATGGAACCTTCTCCAAAATAGGCCACATTCTGGGCCACAAAGCAAGTATCAGAAAATTTTTTAAAAATTAATATAATTCCATGCATCTTTTCAGGTCATAAAGGAATGAAAGTAGAAATCAACAACAGGAAGACCAAAAGAAATTACACAAATACATGGAGACTGAATGATACAATTTTGAATGAGGACTGGATCATAAAAGAAATAAGGGTAGAAATCAACAAATTCCTAGAATTAAATGAAAATAGAGACACAACATACCAAACTCTATGGGACATTTTGAAGGCAGTTTTAAGAGGAAAATTTATAGCACTGAGTGCCCATTATGAAAAACAGAAAGTCACCAAATAAACAACTTAATGACACACTTCATGGCCCTTGAAAAACAGGCACAGACTAATCCCAAAGCCAGTAGAATGCAGGAGATAATTAAAATCAGAGCAGAAATCAATGAAATAGAGAACAACAACAAAAAAAAAAAATACAAAAGATCAACAAAACAAAAGTTCTTTGAAAAGATTAACAAGATTGATAAACACTTAACCAATCTAACCAAAAGAAAGAAAAAATCAACCCAAATTATTAAAATCAGAAATGAAAAGGAGACATCACCATAGACAGAAGGGAAATTCAGAAGACTATCAGAAACTATTTTGAAAATTTGAAATTGACAGATTTTTTAGATACATACAGCCTACCTAATTTAACCAAGAGGATATAGAAAACCTAAACTGACCAATAGCAAGCAGAGATAGAAACAGCAATAAAAAGCCTTCCATCAAAGAAAGCCCAGGTCCAGATGGATTCCCAACTGAATTCTATAAAATCCTTACAGAAGAACTAAACCCAATACTTCACAAGTTATTCCAAAAAATTGAAAGAGATGAAATCCTTTCAAACTACTTCTATGAGACCAGTATCACCATAACACCAAAACAGAATAAAGATCCCTCAAGAAAAGAAGATTACAAGCCAGGCGTGGTGGCACATGCTTGTAATCCCAGTACTTTGGGAGGCGGAGACCGGAGGAGGATCCGGATTCGCAGCCAGCCTCAGCTCTCTCTCTCTCTCTCTCTCTCTCTCCCCCCCCCCTCTCTCTCTCTACCTAGTGGGGCCCTCCGCAACTTCGTGAGACCCAGTTTCAAAATAAAGTATAAAAAAATAGGGCCAGGAGTGTAGCACAGAGGTAGAATGCCCCTGGGTTCAATCCCCAGTACCGCAAAAAAAAAAAAAAAGAAGATTACAGACCACTATCCTTGATGAACATAGATGCAAAAATTCTAAACAAAATGTAAGCGATACATTTTCAAAACCATATCAAGAAAGTTGTACACCCTGACCAAGTTGGTTTCATTCCAGTGATGTGAGGCTGGTTCAACATACACAAATAAATACATGTCATTCACCACATCAATAGAACAAAGAACAAAAATCACATGTTCATCTCAATAGATTCTCAAAAGCACTTGACAAAATCCAACACCCATTCTTGGTAAAAACACTGAGAAAATCAGAAGAGAAGGAACTTACCTCAACATCATTAAGGCAATATACAATCAATCCAAAGCCAACATCATATTGAATAGGGAAAAACTGCAGGAATTCCCTTTAAAATCAGGAACAAGACAAGGATGTCCACCATCACCACTCCTTTTCAATATACCACTCAAGACTCGTGCGAGAGTGATAATGTAAGAGAAGGCTATCAAAGGAATCCAAATAGGAAAAGAATACTGAAATTATCTCTATTTGCAGATGGCATGATCTTATATTTAGAACACCTAAAAAACTCCACCAAAAGACTTCTAGAGCTGATTAACAAATTCTGCAAAGTAGCAGGACACAAAATCAATCTAAAAGAAAAACAGTAGCTTTTCTATATGCCAACCAGGAATCTACTGAAAAAGAAATCCAGAACACAATTCTGTTCACAATAACCTCAAAAACAATAAAATACCTAGGAATAAATCTAACCAAGGAGGTAAAAGATCTCTACAGTGAAGATTATAAAACACTAAAGAAAGAAATTGAAGAAGATCTTAGAAGATGAAAAGATCTCCCTTGCTCTTGGATAGGCAGAATAAATATTATCAAAATGGCCGTTCTACCAAAAGTGATCTACAGAATCAATGCAATCCCTATAAAAGTACCAATGTCATTCTTTACAGACCTAGAAAAATCAGTCCCAAATTTCATACAGAGAAACAAAAGACCCAGAATAGCCAAAGCAATTCTCAGCAATAAGAACCATGCAGGAGGCATTTTATTTTTCTTTAATGACTTCTGAATAGAGTTGAAATATCTTACTATGCTGGGTCCAAGTACAAGCATAGAATGACACTGTGAAGGCAGGCTAGCAGAAGGTGAATTTGCTGGAAAACATGGAATGCATTGAGTTAGATGTAAGAAAACAGAAGAGACAGTTCTTCCAGCATCTGATGTTAAGTAGGAAACAAAGCCTTTAAGGTACAAAGTGGTACAGGACCCGCAAGCAAGAGAATGTTCCTTCTTTTCTAAGTTCAAAAGGGTATGGAGATTTTCAATCCCATGTGTCTCTACTCATAAATCATCCTCAAAAAACCTGAGGCAGAAAGAATGTGGCTTCTCCCTCGAACCTTTTGACATATTGGTGCATACATCCTGCCAAACAGACTGGTCCCCTCCGACATCTTCTTTATTCAGAGGGAAGTAGGTTGTCCCACAGGAACCTGACTCTGTCTCCACTCCCACAACTGTTGAACTGAGCTAAGACCATCCCAGCACTCAGCAGCACTCAAGACGCCTCCCTGTAGAGGGAAAATCACAGCCTCTATGGAAACCCAGAGCAGCAGCTCCCCTCACCCCACACCAATCCATGCTGGGTACAACTGTAAGTACACTCAAGTGCACTACCTCACTTCCTCCTCTCACAGCTAGGGAAAGCGAGAACTACAATCCCCACTTCACAGTTGAGGAAACTGAGGCTTAGAAAATTTAACCAACTTGACAAAGTCCCACACCAAGTAAGTATTATCTTACAAAGACAGGCGAAAGGAAATAAAAGAAATAGGTAGAAAGGAGATGTAAAGGGAGAACAAGGAAAATCTAAATGTAATATGGACACCTGTGGCAACATTCCCCAGAGCCCTTACTCCCTAGCCAGGCCTGCTAGTCCCAGGTTTCTGGGGAATTTGCAGATCTTTAATAATTACCCTGAGCACTCTTGACTACCCTCAAAGAGGTATATATTGATCAGACAACAGGGATCACATGAAAGATCCAAAAAGGAGTTCAGACACCACACTGGAAACTCACTTACAAAATACCTTGAACTGTTAAGCAGAAGAGATACCTATTGGTCAGAGGACAGAGGTCACACAAAAGAGTAATTTCTTTGGACACCCTTAGCTGTCCTTAAATAGTTTAAACAAAAAGAGATATCTATTGAAAAGATAGTAAAGGCCCCATCAGGACCCTGCAGATGACCAAATGATCAAAATATCCTAAACCATCTCGTGAATACTGGTAACATCCCCACATACATCCTGCTACCTACCCTTCATGAAAATCTCCTTTAAGCTGGGCGTGGTGGCGCACAGTTGTAATCCCAGTACTTGGGAGGCTGAGACCAGAGGATCCAGGTTCGCGGCCAGCCTCAGCTACTTAGTGAGGCCCTCCGCAACTTCGTGAGACCCTGTTTCAAAATAAAGGATAAAAAGTAGGGCCGGGGGTGTAGCTCGGAGGTAAAACACCCCTGGGTTCAATCCCCAATACCGCAAAAAAAAAAAAAGAAAATCTCCTTTAATAGAAGAGCCATGTATGGCCAAATGCATCTCTCTCACTCTGGAGGTGGCCCACATTCTCTCCTGAGTGTGTATTTCTTACTTTCCTAAATAAATCTCTTGTCTACATCTCTGACTGGCGCATGCTAAAATTCTTTTTGTCATGCAAGCCAAGGACCCCACCAGTCTTGAGTTGCATTCCCGCCACCTCACTTGGAATTGCTCCAGACCCTTCACAGAATCAACCCTTCTGCCATGACAGTCTAGCTACATAATCTCTCCCACTCTTAAACATTACACCATAATAACTAATGTCAACCTAAATAACAGCAGTGATCCTCCAAAGACAATGAGTTCATTCAGGAGCAGGCAGAGAATTGTAGTCCATAATATGCATGCCACTGTGGTCCAAAGGTATATCTGGGGAGGTAGACTCAAGGGGAAACTTTCCAAGGCAAAAGGGAGATGCACGGGCAATTTATTTTGGCACAGAATGAACATTAGCTACACGGCATTATCAGAGAGTTAACACCAGTACATTAGTGGAGATTGTGTGTTAAGCAAGTGTTCTTGAACATCTGGCTAGCCTCCTTTGACACATGTAGCAAGCTGCAGCTTGGAAGGTCCTTGGATAAGTTCCTGTGAACTTGGACAAGTCAGTAAATCTCTTAGAAGTTAAGAGGCATAAGGATGTGCATACCCTCCCAGAGTCTTTGTAATAGTTCTTATCATAGACACATGTACACAAGAGTTATGCTTTATATGCTTATATTTATTCTGTTAGGGTTTGACATAAATAACTTCATTTTCTTTTTTTTAATCTGAGAACCTTCACAGTGGGCATCAGGCCTCATACATGTTGGTTTTGCCATCACTCTAACTTTTACCATTTGCTCTTCCCAACCCTCCAAATCTGGGGATAATGGAAATGTTTGGATGTCAATGATCAGGGAGTAGGGGCTAAGGGAAACCCAGCTCTGTTGGATATCTTGACCTCATTGTTATTGCACAGGCATCAGGTGGATGAGAATACTCTAAGTAGATCAGAAATACACCCTTAATGCAAACAGGCATGTTGACTAATGAAAGAAATTGCATAAGGGAGCTAACTGTGCCACCACATTAACAGAGCAAGCTCTTATTCTGTTATGATTGACACTGGCACTAATTTGGGTAAAATAACAATTGTAGGCTTCCCTTCATCTCATAGGTGAAATACGGATACAATAGTGAAGATTTCAGAGGATTATAAGAATTCACCAATGTAAGTACTTAATAGATGTAAATAACTAACTTAGCTCATAAGTAGCTCCACCAGTAATACATGATTCATAAAAGTTATCTGTTCAATCAGTAGTTGCTCAATCATTCATTATAATTAACGTTATTGCTGTATTTTCTATAGCACTTCCATACATGTTTTATTTGATTCTTGTAACATCTCATGTTGAACTGGGATGATCTTGTTATCCCACTGGATATATGACAGCTCTTAACTTCTAAGAGATTTACTGACTTGTCCAAGTTCACACAGGAATGGAGTGATGCCACAAAGATTATGCTAAAACCTGATTTTATTACTCTGGGCTGCTAGACAGCACCCTCACATCTCTCAGTTGTACTTTTAAAGTCAGAGTGTACCAGAGAAGTGTCTATGGCAAAGAACAGTAGTTTAGTGTTGGGGAAGGCGAGGAAGAGAGGCTGCAGGAAAGGAAATGTGGTGCTGCTTAGGGACAGAGGAAGGGTGACATATCAAAGTAAGGTTTCATGGAAAAGGGATGCAGATAAACAATATCACACTCACTGTTTCTCAAATGAGGACCAGGGAGAGAAGATCCAAGATGGCGACCAAGGGAGATACCACGCTACGATCTCTCTGAGACTTGGATCTCAAATCGCCGTGAAAGCAACTTCTCCACAGGAGAATAAAAGCAACAAAAACTTGAAGTAAACAACGAAAAGTTTGAAACACGACGGAATCAAAGCCAGAAGACAAAACACAGGAAAGTAAAAAGCTCCAAGCGCCTTACCTAAGGGACAGCGGCGGCGCCATCTTGGCCGGACTGTGCCGGCCGCTCCCGGCATCGTGGCTTCCACACGCCGCTGGCAGAGAAGCCAGAGACGGGCTGTGAGTCCAACTCAGATCAGCAGAGACGAAAGCGAGCAGCGGCTCCTCCACACTCGACACACCAAACGGCGGCCACAGGGGCTGCAGCGGCGCCATCTTGGCAGGACTTTACCGGTGGCTACCAGCATTGTGGCTTCCACAAAAGACCAGCGGAGACGCCAGCGACTTGCTGTGAATCCAGCAACTGCAGAATAGCAGCAGTGACAGCGAGCAGCGACTCGCTCCACGTGCAACACAGACTCAAACTGCCGCGTCAGCAGAAGCGGCAGCGGCGCCATCTTGGTCAGACCGCGCCGGCGGCTACCGGCATTGTGGCTTCTGCAGGCCACCAACAAAGAAACCAGGGACCTGTTGTAAAACCAGCACTGCAGAGCATGAGCGACAAAAGTGAGCAGCAGTCCGATCCATACTCGGCAGAGTCCCCAGTGCGATCCACACTCAGCAGAGTCCCCAGTGCCCGGAGGCCTGATCAAATAAGGGCCATGTAACAACACTCCCAAAGGGCTGGTCTGTTTTCACATAGAAAACATGAAATACAAAAGTCCATTCAAAAGTTCATGGTTTGATCTCCTAATGTTGATTTGTTCTCTTGCCATTTTTAGTACCAAGCAGAGTGTGGAGTGTGGTTAGTAAAGACAGCAAGAGAATGGGAGAAGTAAGCTGGAGAGCACAGCCTGTACATCACACAGAGCCCTCCCTGTGTGGGGCCTGAAAATCTGATCCCAAATCCCTTTCTACCTCACAAAGAACATACAGATGGTGATGGAGGTGGAACACTTCAGAAACTTCTGGATCTTTCATCCAAACAAATACTGGAAGTAAAAAAAAAAAATCAATATTAAAGACCCTAAGAGCCTCCCCAAAACAAGATTGATAGCACTGAACATGCTAAAGGTAAAAGCTGAAGACTTTGCAAATCTGGGGACCTTTCTACTTAACTAAAACTGAGAGGTCTGTCACATCCTGCCCCCAGGTAAAAAGGGTTAGGAACAGACAAACGTTTAGCTATAACCTGCCTGGGAAATAATTGCACGTTCCAAATCACATCAAACAGAAAGACAGTCCTGACTTTATTGGCATGAAGGGCTGTTAGGTTGTCATGGATCTCGTGGTCTCACACTGCAAGAATAGGCAGAAAATGACTGCAGAGGATATTAAGGGATTGCCGATTATTCTCTTCATAGTTGCATTATCACTTTTTTTTCCTTCAGTCATTTTGAGTCACATTCTAGAGAACAAAAAAATAAAAAGATATGATTTTCCCACAGGCAGATGGTGCAATTTCAAGAAAATGCAGTTTTGCTGAATTTATGGAAGTCCCACCTGAGCCTTCCCTGTTCTAGAAGAATTTTTAGAAGCAAAGAAATGGAGGCAGCTATGACACGATTATACTCAGCAGGCAAAAGGGAAGCACTGAAATTACATAGCTATAAGTCACCTTCATTTCAATTAATTTTTCAGGGCTTTTGGGTCGTGATGGGTGGTTTGCAATAGACTTAAGGAGGAAGTCAGAATGAAATGGCCATGACGTCAAACTCCTCTAGAAACACACAGAGCCTTTGTATGCCAGCCGCATGATTATAAATGGGAAGGGATTTAATGCACATGTTAGCCCAGGCCTATCATTATATAAATATTGAGGCTCTGAGAGGTGAAGCAGGATGGCTGCTGTCACATAGCTAGTTAATGGCAGTGTCATGACTAGGATCCAGGATTTCTGATTTGTAAACTGAGACATTTTCTGGTATCACCTTACCTGCCACTTTTTGAAACATACAACCTTTGCAATTTCAGATTAGAAGTGATCTGAGCAATCCTGGCACATGTGTTGTTGGTAGTTGTTTTGTACTGTCAGATTAACATGTTTGAAAAATCAGTTGTTCTCTATTCTAACTCTGTATAGTTTGGGAAAGTCAGGACCCTCCTCTGACTTCAAGGATGGGCGCATAATCCAGGTCTGGCCAAAGTCCTTACGTCCTGGGCTTGAGAAGTAGTATAGGGTTAGGTGCATGGCCCAGCTAAGCCAGTTAGACCACTGTCCAAGTCAGTTTCTGGAACCATAAAGAATGATTGCTAATGCATCTAGCTCAAGGCAATCAATGAGACTTAAATGGTCAAATTAGCATACATACCCATGGGTTTCACATCCATGAATTCAACCAACTGTGGATTAAAAACATTCAGAAAAAAATGTATTTGTACTTTGTAGTGAACACATACAGACCTTTTGGTTTCTATTACCGGAACAATACAACATAATAACTATTTATATATCATTTGCATGGTATTGGGATTACAAATAACATAGAAATAGTTTATAAACTATATAGGAGGATGTAAACAGGTTCTATGCCAATACTACATCATTGTACATCAGGGACTTGAGCATGGCAGATTTAGTTATCTGTGGAAGATGACTGTATTTAATGGGAGAATTTGTCTTCTGACCCTGTGTGAAAACTCCCATAGATCTACTAAATTTGCTCTTGGGGCATAAAATGTTCTTTATACCTTTAAGATATAATTCAGTATTTAGAATGTCAAGTCCCACTTATTAGTCTAAAGGCCTGTCTTTCTTCAAAGGTATAGCTTTGTCCTCCTCTAACTGGAGCTTGTCTCAGAACAAACTTATAGACTGGAAGAGTGAAAATGGGTCTTTTCTTCTTATTTTTCTTTTCCCAGCTTATACCTTTACATCCTTTCCCAACAGGCTAAGCAGATTTCTTCTTGTGTGTGTGTGTGTGTGTGTGGTATTGGGGATTGAACCCAGGGGCATTCTACCTCCGAGCTACATCTCCAGCACTATTTTATTTTTTTATTTTGAAACAGGGTCTTGCGCTAAATTGCTGAGGATGTCCTCAAACCTGTGATCCTCCTGTCTCAGCCTCCCAAGTACTGGGATTAACAACATGTACCACCAAGCCCAGCAATTTCTCACTCTTTAAAGCCAAATCTGAGATAAAATTTGAGTTGGGTGGAAGGGGAGGAAGAAGCATGGTGGCAGGTAAGTTGTTACTTGAATGGTACTGCTGTGTTCTGGCTTTGGACACTTTGACTTTCGCTTGTGGACATCTTCATGAGTTCTTCAAAGTCCTCGAATATTGGGGTTTTTATACCATCCATGCCCTCAATCAAATGAATATTTCCTTATTATGTCTGGAAACATATTCCTACCATGGCCATAAAACATCTGCAATTCAAGTCTTTCTATTTGGCAGAAAGGATAGCTACCCAAGAGCTCACTTATTTGTATTTTCTACACACAGTCGGCTATGGGCTGGATTGAGTTTTCCCTCCAAATTCACATTTGAAGACGATAAGATCTTTAAATATGTAATTAAGATCAAATAAGCTCATATGGGTGGACCCTAATCCTAGACAAGTGGTTCCCTTATAAGAAGAGATTAGGACAAAAAAAAAGGTGTGTGCACAGAGGAAAGGACTTGTAAGAACACAGCAAGGAAGTGGCCACATGCATACCAAGAAGGGTGTCCCCAAGGAAACCAGCTGATACCTGGATCCTTGGCCTCCAGCCTCTAGAACTGTGAGAAAAGATGTTTCTGTTGTTTGGACAATCTTTAGGATTTTGTAGTGGCAGACCTAGCAAATTAATATGTAGTCCAAAGCAAACACTCAGGCACCACTCTTGTGGCCCAACTTTGGAAGCATAACACTAATGCAGCAGCAATTTTCCTTCATTTCTCTTACCTTCTTGGTTTCTCAGGAGAGAGTCAGATACTAGTCAATTGCAGAGGGTACATGTCAAGCTCTCAGAGTCATTCCTTCCACCTTGCCACCCACCCCTTCACAGGAATAATTTTCTCTAAAGAAATCCTTCTCCTAATTGCTCCTTAATATCACCCAAGCTAACTTTTCTGATCAAGTAAGAGATTTCCACCATTGTATAATTTGTTTTGGTTAACTTTTGCAAAATTCTTCATATGGTTTAGCACTTCCTTTGTAATGCAATAAATATTGAACCTCAGCAATTCGCTGAAACTCCAATTTATCAGCCACAGCTAAATAAATCCTACTTTTGCACATGTCAGTTAAGTGAGCTAACTTCAGAGCCTACATCCTCATTACTTGCTTTCTTGTTTCTTTTTTAAATATGCTTTTATTGGTACATAATAGTCTCACATCATAATGTAAATCATATTGACAGCGACATACATGCACACAGTACTTGGTGCCCCCCCTCAAGTTCCTCCCCATCTCCCCCCTTCCCCATACAGAGTGCCGAAATAAAACAAATCCCTTGGTAAGAGGCTTCTTTTCAAGTGCTTTATTACTGATTGGTTTAGGCTCATCACCCTGTCACAAAACTGGCAACACTGGTCACATTAGCTGGGGGGCCTAGAGGCACCATTAGTCAGAGGACCAGGCAGAAACATTCCCTAGAGCTCAGAGCTCAGGAGTCTGTCTCCCTGCTGAGATTTGATTAAGGAGGGTTGAATAGAGACCGAAGCATCATCTGGAGTAAGGCTAATGGCTCAGCCAAAAGTCTTAGAGCTTTGACCATTGCAATTCGCCCATATGAGTTATTTGAATCCTTGCTGCTTCGCAAAAATCGAATCGGTCTTCTTTCTTGATAATACTTTCACTGTAATATCTTTTATTTCTAAATTTGATTTTTCCATTCCTATTGTCTATTATCTCAAGAGAGGCTCTAGATAACGCTCACCTGAGATTCACTGTATTTAGGTAAATCCACATTTGGACTTTTTTTTCTTTGCGGTACCGGGAATTGAACCCAGGGATGTTCTACCTCCGCGCTACACCCCCGGCCCTATTTTTTTATACTTTATTTTTTTGAAACCGGGTCTCACGAAGTTGTGGAGGGCCTCACTAGGTAGACAGAGAGAGAGACAGAGACAAGGAGAGAGAGAGAGAGAGAGAGAGAGAGAGACAGGGAGAGAGAGAGAGAGAGGGCTGAGGCTGGCCATGAACCCGGATCCTCTGGTCTCCGCCTCCCAAAGTACTGGGATTACAAGCGTGCACCACCACGCCCGGCATATTTGGACTTTAAACACTCAATTTTGCATACAATTTCATAGAGTTTACTTACCTCTGAAATACATCCATGGATCTTACAAGTTATGAACTTCTCCTTTGTAGAATGGCTTGAATTGGATTTAACTGGCATCCTGAGCAAGGAACGATGAGTTTCTGTATGATTTCATACTTTTAAATCTAAAATGCTATCAAATATTTTATTACATTTTATTAAGAATTTATTATAGCTGGTCACGGTGGCGCACACTTGTAATGCCAGTACTTGGGAGGCTGAGACAGGAGGATTGCAGGTTCGCAGCCAGCCTCAGCTTCTTAGTGAGGCCCTCTGCAACTTAGTGAGAACCTGTTTCAAAATAAAGAATAAAAATAGGACTTGGGGTGTAGCTTGGAGGTAGAATGCCCCTGGGTTCAATCCCCAGTACCACACACAAAAAAAAATTTATTATATGCCATGAATTATGCACAGCACTTTGATTTTGCATAAATTATCCCATTTATTCTTACCGCACCTTCTGAAGTACATGCTATTTTTATTCTCACTTTACACATGAAAACACAGGTTTCATGGTGTTATGTAACACCACAGTGTGTGGCAGACACAGAAACAAATTCAGGTCAGTCTCTTAAGGGTGATGCTATCCTGTGCTTACTTGCACAGCCCCTTTTCTTCTGTGGACTTTTGTCTCATAAGCATTTCTCTAATCTCCCTGAATTAGTCAAGATGAGATATGTTGTGATGATATCATAGATAAGCCTCCAAATTTTTGTGGCTTTGCACAATTAAAATTTAATACTCTCTGACAAAAAATCTCCTGTGGGTATCATAGCCTTCCTGCATCTTATAGCTATGCCTTCAGTGTAGGCACTTTAAGGGAAGAGAGAGGGGAGAAGAGACACAATAGCTTTTCCCAGCCCAGAAGAAATGCACTACTTATGCAATCTGCACCTTAAGAACCTTAAGAAATCTCATCAACTTTATAACCTTTGCCACCACTGCAGGAAAATGTATTATATTTGAAAGTCACATCAAAAGAATACATTTTGCTAAATATTATATAAGTACAGCCATTTTTGTATAATATTTTTCAATCTTCTCATCACTATAGCAACCACATCCCACAAAATGCAGATAAAATTATCAAAGGAGTTAGAAGAAATCTTTTGGTGATTGTAATTTAGGGCTCATAGAGTGTTCATTTCTCCTTATTGTGAATACTTCCTTCTTATGATGTATAACATCCACAATTAACCTGAGAGATATTTATATGTTTCTGCTACCTTGATGCCAAATACAACACCTAAATCTGTGAATAACCATCTTCATGTCCAGCATCTACGCATCAAAAATAACAGGATTCCATAAATCCTCCAAAGCAATTTGGGAAAAATTTAAAAATCTAACTGGACAATAATCACAAGAAGACACTATAGAAAGTCCAAAAGAAGAGAGAAAGAAATCAAATGACCCTATCTTTCAGCAAAAAAATAATGTTGGAAAACTGCCTTCCCAAAATATAAGTGAAAGAAAACAAGATGCTACTCTGAAAATTGTTTGTCCATATTAGTCATGACAGTTCAGTTGGGATATATATATATATGTATATGAGATATATATGTGGGATATATATATATTGGATGTGTGTGTATATGTGTGTGTGTGTGTGTGTGTGTGTGTACATACTCCCACCTTTTAAACTTTTTTCCTTTTTCATAGTAATGTCAACCATGTTTATTGAATAATGGGGATGGCACTTGGCTGTGAGTGTGTGTACACAAGTGTGTAAGCATGTTTTCTATACAATTTTTAATCATTCTGGTAACAATGTTACAAGGGAGTGAAAAATATTGTATAGTGGAAGAATCTGGAGTTTAAGGAGGGCAAGTCACTCTTTCAAGGCTGCAGGTCTAATAAGCTGTGAAGCCGGCATTCAAACTCCAGTTGAAATGACTTCAAAGAGAGTCCCCTTCACCCGATTTCAAAAAGTGTGCCCAAGACATCCTCCAATGCCTCATAAGACATATATATCTAACTCTGTTCTATCTGAACCAGGCAAATGTGTGGTCAAATTAAGTGAAAAAAGAGCCCAGGAGCTTTGGGCTTTTCTGTCCTTTCATCAAGACCCTGAACAAGAATAGGCCAGGTTGCAGGGGTGACATAATGTATTCCCTTGGCCTTGCCAACTAGTTTATCCCTTTATTCACTGATGGGTTTGTTTATTTGTTCATTTATTAACTCCACTTTCTTTTCTCTTACTGTTTGCCCTACATCTGAATGTTCTTCTGTCTGTTTCCTCCTTAGTCAAACCTCCACACCCAGACGGACTGTATTCAAAAGACTATTCCTGCCCAGCCCTCTGAGTAACAAGGATCTAGACCCACACAGCCACACCCAGGTCCCAGTACCATGACCACTACTAGTTTTATAACAGGATAATGGAACAAAACCAACCGCAGTAAAGCCCTTGGAAAACTGCTTCATTGAGAGATTGGTTTCATTTCAATCAAAACTTTAAAGGTGGGAAAGTAGGCTTGAGCCCGAATCCAGGTCCCACCAGTTCCCACTGTGCGATCTTGATCAAGTCAATCAAGTTCAAGGCTGTCACTTGGAATGTGGGATAAAGATGGCACCCACTGCAAAACATCCTCAAATGTACCAGACAGCCTCCAACATCAAAGAATTATCTGGCCCAATAGTGCCAAGATGGAGAAACTCTGCTTTAAAGGGAAGGAGATTGGAAAGCTGGTTTTGATAGCCATGCATCCATGTGCCTGCCCCCCCTCTCGTGTGTGTGTGGGGGGGTACTGGGGTACAGGGGCATTCTACATCCAAGCTACTCCCAGTCCTTTTTTTGGTTTTGAACAGGGTCTCACTAGGTTGCTGAGAGTCTCGCTACATTGCCAAGGATGATCTCCATCCTGTGATCCTCCTGTCTCGGCCTCCCAAGTACTGGGATTACAGGCATGTACCATCATGTCTGGCTCATGTGCTCTCTTTTTTTTTTTTTCATGTGCTCTCTTTATAAAGAATTTAATTAGATTCCTGCTTGAAATTTTTTTTCATGCTGTTACAGTTCTTCCCAGAAATTGCAAATTTTCTTCTATCTAAATCTTTTCTTTCATTCAAGATCCAATCTAAGTGAAGGCCAAAGCAGAAAAACTATATGGTCATGAACCTAACTTTTTTTTTCCTCTAAGATGAATAAGAAAATCATGATGCGTTTCAGCCATTAACACTACCTCTCCTAAACTCTGATCTCACTTTGTCTCACATTATCTTTGGTGTTTTCTTCTCACTATTCTGCACCTATCCAAATATGGAGCCGGGGATGGGAAGGGCTTCCCTTTGTATCCAAAAAGAAAAAAAATAAATAACAGCTACTCAGGCATGTAGACATGTGTCAAAGACTTCCTTAAATTTTAGAGTAAGATTAACAACTTAAAATTTAATATTAATCATTAATATACTGGGAGGCCTACAAAAAGTGTTCATAACAACATACAGAAATATATAGAGAGAAAACAATTGTTGCTAAAATATGCACCGAAGTCATGGTTATCTCTTGGAGTTAGGGGTGGAAAGTGATTATAGAAGGCTTTTGATTTCTACTTATGAACACACAGACCTTAACTTTTATGTACTTTCTGATCAGAGAAAAAAAATGTAAATAACTAAATGTTCCTTGGTCACCCATTCATCAGGCATAGCTTTCTTTCTATTTACTTACAGAAGCACCAACTTTCCAACATGGTGATTGTTGAACCCTGGCCTACCCCAAGATTCTTACCTTGCCAGGTCCCTTTCTTTATTTGGCCTTCACTGCTTTTACTTATCTACCCAAACACAATCCCCGAAGCAATATTTACAGAGAAATTCAGCTCCCACCCCTCCACTGATGCTGAACATGTCCTCTCTTAAAGTATCATGACTCCTTGGAACAAAGAACCCTCGAGTTTATATCTAACAGTGTAGAATTTACAAGGCCTTTATAAGTTCTGTCTTCTAAACCTCTCTCTCTCTTTTACACACACACACACACACACACACACACACACACACACACACACCCCAGTCCAGGTATTGTAAAGAATAGTAAAGAGATTTAATTTCTTGTGATATGAATTATGGCACCTCCTTAGGTTTCCAAAGTGACCACAATCAAGCTTGATTTAAAATACTGTTTTTCACCCTCTAGATAAATTTAACTTTCCTCATGAAGCCTGTTTTGGAGAATCACAGCCAAAAGAATACATTGTTCCTTTCACTGGCCTTCATAGATGTTTTAATATTATTAATGATACTATTATACTCATTATCTTCATTGAATGCCAAATGCCATGAGCCTCATATTTTCCTCTCTGAAATAAGGAAATCATAATCAGTTTCAATCATTCATACTACCTACTATACTCTTAATCTCACTTTGTCTCGCCATATCTTTTTTTCTTCTCTCTATTCTCCACTAATCCAAATATGGGACAAATAGGAAGAGGGTCTTTCTATTGTTTCCAAACAAAGCATTATCATCTTTATTGAATGCCAACTCTTTTACATACACATTTATTCTAAAATCTCTTAATAAATAACTACTATGTATAAAGAAAGTATTCAGATGTGAAGGAGTTCAGTAAATGCTAACATACAATATGATACTTCAACGTGGTGATTACTATGAACTGAGGCTACTTGAGGATCAGTGGATGCCAGCTTTATTAAATAGATTTCCTTCACTATCACTAAATATGTGAGGCAATAGAAAAGGGTTATTTGGGCACTTGGTTCTACATGACCACAGGCCTCTGGTTAGGGCAGCACGTCATGGCAGGAGAATGTATTGGAGCGAACCAGCCACATCATGAGTGAGGAAGCAGAAGGGAGTGATAGGAAGAGACTGGGGTCCCATGGTGCCCTCCAAGGGCACATCTGCAATGACCTAAAGACCTCCCACTAAGCCCCTCCTCTTAAAGGTTCCACCATCCCCAATTGCACCACTCTGGGACCAAGTCTTTAACACATAGGGGATACTTATCCAGACCACAACATAGGCAGAGGCTTTCTCTGAGCTCCTCTTAGAAATCCCCAAAAGGAACTCAATTTTCATGAATGCCCTTTCTGGGAATTTTATCAACCAGGGAAGATTTACGACTCAGATCTTAAGAGAGGAGACTGGAGGTTGATACCACACCTAGACTATCAGCTATTCTGAAGGCTGCTTCAGACAACTTATATTACCCAAGAGATTTTTATCTGCATAACAAGATATTTACTCACTGTGCATTTCTTACACTCACCCACCAATGACTTGCATCACCACCATGACCCCAGAAGTCCCAAGACCCTATTCCTTTCCAGCTCAGGATTCTTCATCATCTTCAATCATCTGACCCTGCATTTGTCTGCTAAGGATGCAAGAGCAAAGTATCAGCAACTGGATAGGTCAAAAACAGGAATGCATTGTCTCACATTCTAGAGGCTAGAAACCCAAGATCAAAGTGTTGGCAGGGTTCTTTGCTTCGGAGAACTGAGCAAGAGAATCCGTTCCAGGCCTCTTTCCTGGCTTCTGGTAGTTTATTGGCAATCTTTCATTTCTCCCAGCTTGTAGAAGCATCAGTGTGATCTCTGCTTTCATCTAAAGACACAGTCATATTGAATCAGGGCCAACCCTAATGACCTCATCTTAACTAAATACATTTGCCATGACCCCATTTCCAAGCAAGGTCACATTCTGAAGCACTGGGGATTAGGACTTCAATATGCGAATTTGGGGAAGGGACACAAGTCAACCCACAACAGATGGGTTAAACTGATTCTACAGTTCTGTAATTATAACACAGAACAATAAGTCCTATGAAAGCCACAGAGGAGGGTTACTCACCTCAGACTTAACTCAGTGGGAAGAGCACTCAGAGAAGACACCAGACCAAAGATGGTCCCGGAGCTGAGCCTGAAGATGCTGTCATCAGGCAGGTGGAGAGCTTAAAGTAGATTTCCCCCATACCACTTCCCTAAACTTTATACTGCTTCCCAGTCTCTCTGTAAACCTGATCAGCATCTCCGACATCTGAAGCCCAATATACTCAAACTCAATTCCTGATTCCCACCCTCACTCCAAACATGTTTGAACTACAATATTTCTTATCTCTTCCCTTCCCTTTCTCTTATACCTCAGATTTCTAAAAGAAAGCCTGATTTGGTCTACCTCCAACATTTCTTACAAATTATATTAATACTACAGACAATACCCTACTTGTGATGGCTCAATTTAGAATGTTTTGGCTTTGCAATACTGCAAAAACAATACACATTCCATATAATTTTTTTAGATTTTATTTTTTAATTTTTTAAAATTAAAATTTTTTAGATTTTTTTAGATTTTATTTTTAGATTTTTTTAGATTTTATTTTTTTAGATTTTATTTTTTTAGATTTTATTTTTTAATTTATTTTTATACTTTTATTGGTTCATTGTAATTATACATCATAGTGAGATTCAAAGTGATACAAACATACATGCACACATCACTTGATGTATTTACCTTGGTATCTCACCCTGCGCCTCCTCCTCACTCCCCATACATGTTAGTGAGCTTGGTAGTGATGCCTTCACATATAGACATAGCAGTATTTTAATCGTTCCCTTCCTAATGCTTCATTTTCTCCCTTCCTCCCTCCCTCCTCCAATCCCCTTCCATTGTTCTACTGGTTTCTCTCCTCATTTGACTGAAGTCTCTTTGCATACTCCTGTATACTTTAAATCATCTCTAAATTACTTCAAATACCTAATATTATGTAAATAGTTGTTATACTATATTGTTTAGGGAATAATGACCAAAAAGGCCAAATACAGACACAATTTTTCCCCTGAATATCTGTATTTTCACTCCATTGAAAGGTTTTTTTGGGGAGTCTAACATACTTTCTCAGATTCTCCATGATGTCTTTTCAAACATAAATCTGATAAGTTCCCTGCTTCCTGGAGAAGGCAAGGTCTGATCCTTGTGCAGAGTACAGCAGGCTGCTCTCCTGCTAGGAGAGGAAACTGGAACAAAACCAGGGACAGAAGCATTCAGAAAGTTGCATACAGTACCAGTCACTGTCCTAAGCACACAATAACTTAATTCAACCTCACAGCACTCTTACAAGCTAGAACTAGAATCATTCCCATCTTGCAGGTAATGAAACTGGTCCAGAGAGGTTATGTAGAAATGGGATTCCAACCCGGGTCACCTGCCCCTGGACTCTGGGCCTAAGAACCTGGCACTGGCCTTGGGTAGGAACTTTCCAAGGATGGAAGGGACTGGGAACATGCAGGGAAAGTCAGAGGAATGGTTAGCAAGGGTGTTGCGAACACCAGGCTCACCTTGGGTTCAAAACAATTTCTTCAAGGAAACACAAGTCTCATTATTCTTTGTCACCAAAGCAGCTGCAGTCTCTTGTCCTGCATGCCCTAACAATCATCCTTTTCCACTTCCTTTCTCCCCTCCCCTCGGCTGCCTCATGGATACCAACATGGACAAATGAGGTTGGAAAACTCCAGTGATCATACACAGTGTCCTTCTCTGTGGGTCAATGGCTCACAAGGGCAGCACAACAAACACATCCCATTGCAAGGGTTGTCCCTGGGAAGCTGGGGGAGGAGGCGGCTTGTGCTTCTGCCCCTGTCTCTAGACTCCTTCCTCTTGGAGGCCACTTGGGCATGGCTGCTGATTGGACAGAGGTGGAGGAGGGAAGGCAGCAGCAAGGTGGAGGAGTTGACCTTGAGCAAAGACTTCATTTGGACATTTTGGAAGATCACCTGGAGGTTGTTAAGTGGAATGAGTGTTTGCACCTGGAACACTTCACGATCACAGAACACTTGTTATCTTGTTTTGGTAACAATTAGAGTTTGAATCAATTACCTTTCCACACATTATTTTCAAATCACAAAGGTCAGAAATATAATCCTTACTGTTAGTGTTACTGTTTTGAGGGATGTGGGGAAAGGGAGAGGAGCTAGCCTCTGACTCATCCACATGTAGTATACTGCATGGTGCTTGCAGGTCTTACGTTGTTCCCAATCAGAGATACTTTAAGAACTAGGCTTAATTGAGTGTAGCTCTTAGTTTGTAAATTATTTCACGTACATTTTTAGAAAATGAGAAATCATTTTGTTTTAGAATAGAACCCTTCTCAAAATAAAATCTAATGATCTCTTCCTGGGTATCCCTATCCCAGGCTACATCTACAAAATGGGGCGGCTGCTTCCTCCTCCTCCTCCTCCTCCTCCTCCTCCTCCTCCTCCTCCTCCTCCCCCTTCTTCTCTCTCTCTCTCTCTCTCTCTCACACACACACACACACACACACACAATCAGATAGGAAATATTCATATATTGTATATGTGTACCTATAGGCTCCAAAACTCTCATTCTACTTCTTCTTTGTGCACTGCCATATGTTTGATATATATCATTTCTCAATGTTTGGGAAGCTTTGTTTATGAATTTTAAAAAAAGAAACAGGAGGAGGAGGTGACAGTAATCATCACAATTTGTTTTTTCCTTGTCACATGAAAATGAACAAATCCTCCTGTGATAAGTCAATACTTGAAAGCCTGGCCCAGAAACACAAGTAAAGGCTCTCGACGCCTCGCCCAGCCAGTGTGATGACAAGAAAGAGGGTGTTCAAGTCTTCTTTGGAAGAAAGCTTCAGATTGCTCTATTTTGGAATATGATAAAAATATTTCTAATGCTTCTCTCTGTCTCCCTTGATTTGCTTTGTCTTGTCTCTTCCTGCTGCTCCACGGGGAGTATGGATGAAGGAGATAAAATGAATGAGAAGGATAAGAGGGAGAACTATTTATTTTCTTGAATTTTTTGCCACTGAAATGAAGAGATTATACTAATAACAGTTAATATTAAGTTCTGCTACGCACACCATGTTTTGATTTAATCCTGTCAACATCTCCACTTCATGAAAGAAGACTGGCTGGAGAAGTGGAGGGATGGGAACCTGCCCAGTCACAGCATGTCCCAGTTGCTTGGAACAATTGTTTTAACTAGGCACTTCACACTGTTTTGTGAATCTTTCACAGCATCACTAGAACAAATGCATTATTATGAACATTTTACAAATGGTGAAAGATACCAGCTAAGTAGTAAATTCAGGGAAGAATTCAAACTGAGGTCTTTCTAACTCCAAACATGTGTTCTGACCTTCATATCACAAACATTCTTGTACCTTGTTAGGACATATGTTCTGAGCTTCAGTTAGAGCATATAGTCACCAGGCATAATCCACCATGAGTGATTATGCTTTTTACCATGGAGTTGTTTTGTTTTTGTTTTTGTTTTTGTTTTGCGGTACCGGGGATTGAACGCAGGGGCGTTCTACCTCCGCGCTACACCCCCGGCCCTATTTTTTATACTTTATTTTGAAACCGGGTCTCACGAAGTTGCAGATGGCCTCACTAAGGAGAGAGAGAGAGAGAGAGAGAGAGAGAGAGAGCTGAGGCTGGCTGCGAACCCGGATCCTCCGGTCTCTGCCTCCCAAAGTACTGGGATTACAAGCGTGCACCACCACGCCCGGTTTTACCATGGAGTTTTTGAAAGGCACCTTTAAAACGTCCTTCTACAAGCATTATAAGACCTCTTTGGGGTTGGGCCTTGGGCTGGACACTGCAGGCATGACTGCAATAGAGATGACCCAGAACCTGCCCAGTCCCCAAAAGCTCACAGTCCAAGATGATGGAGGAAGGGGCGGAGAGTAGAGAACATCGCACAAAGTGGCACACTTACACAACACACAATCAGTAACAAAGAGTCCCACTGTCCCCTAGAACAGGGTTTCTCAACCTTGGCACTGTTGACATGCTAGGCTGTATAAATCTATGCTATGGCAGGCTACATGGGCATTGTGGGATGTTTACAAGCATCTCTGAATTCTACTCACTAGATGCTGGTAACACCCCTCCTTCACTTATGACAACAAAAAACTGTCTCTGGACATTGCTAAATGCTACATGGGGAAACATGATCCCCCCACCAGCTGAAAATCTCTATTCTAGAGACACACCATGATAGAGAGAAACAATAGAACAAAATCACAGGTTGCGATAATGCCATATGATTTTAATAAGGGATTATTTACACACCAAGTACTTTAGAAACCTGATCCTGTCCCATTCTCACGGTAGTCTCACAGTAATCTCAGGGTGCCAATCTCACGGTGTGTACAAACTGGAACGATGTCTATTTTCGAGGCTCAGGCACTGAGGCACAAAAAGCCGAATGGATAGAGAGTTGTGCAACAGTGGCATTCTGTTGGAATCCTGGCTTATCATTATAATCAGTACTTTAAGATATGAAAAGTTTTTATAAAATTTTGCTAGGCTCGCTCATTTTTTTCACATGTCCAAAGACTGAATCTGAAACTATCAACAGAAGAGAATGAAAATTTGTAACTTTATATACATGTTCTCCTTATGTGAATATTCTATCTTATCCATCCTGGATTTCATTAATGTAGTTTATTTTTTATTATTTAGTTGTGAGAATATTTCCCATATATCCTAAGAAAACAGATATATGGGGAAAAGTCTCAATTCCAGGAAAGAGAATAAATTTTGTGTCTTGATTCTTCTTCTGGCAGTCTAACCACTCACTTTGCAAGAGCCAAGAACATCATTAAAGACAATAAAATGCTATTGGCTAAGATCAAATGAAGCTGGTTATTTCTATTGGAGTGTCTTTATAGCAGCACAATTCACAATAGCCAAAGTATTGAACCTAGGTGTCCATAAGCAGATGAATAAATAAAGAAATGTGGTGTATACACACAGTGGAATTTTACTTGGCCGTAAAGAACAAAACTATATCATAAACAGGAAAATGAATGGAACTAGATAATATTATGCTGAGATTAGCCAGTCTCAGAAAGCCAAGGGTTGTATGCTTTCTTTCTTATGTGGAAGCTAGAGAAAAAACAGGAAACAAAAGGGACTTCAGGTAAATGGGGAGACAGACCTGTAAAATAGTGGAAAGGGATTGGGAGGATGAAGGTGGGGAGTGGGAAAAATGAGACTTGATAAAGGAAACAGTTCAAATAATGCTCTGTCCATATACGAAGGTATCACTACCAATTTCACTAACATGTATGGAGAGTGGAGTGGGATTATAAGGGAAACACACCAAGTGAAATGTGCATGTATGTTTGTATCACTTTAAACCTCACTATGATGTAATTATATGATCTATAATTACAGTACACCAATAAAAGTATATTTTTAAAAAATACAAATGTACCTCAGATTTAGAAAAAAAAAAGCAGATCTCAATGCCTCCTCCTCTTTTAACAAAAAATTGCAAGGGATCCTAAGGGTTAATAAAAAGTTTTCATTTAAATTACAAGTTCTATCATTTATTCAGTGGAATATTTTCTTTAGAGTCAGGTTCTTTTAATAGTCCATTGGCTAAACTTATATAACTAGAATAAAATAATCATTCTTTTATATAACTTCTTTTGCTCCAGTAGACCTGTAGGTTCTACTCCTTGTAACTCCATCTTTTGTACCTATGATCTATTAGTACATTATCCCAAATTCAGCAAGTACATGACCATCAACATAGGAACTAGAATTGTCACTGATGCCTGATTAAATCAATAGATTTCTCTGTGGGTTGTTATCTGTGAAGTCAAGAATGGGAGTAGGAAAGAGTGACCAGCCCCATTCTGAATTACAGTAGCTGATGTACTAATTCATAATTAGCACAGTACTTATGAATGGTCTCAGAAAATAAGAACTAAATGTCAGACCTCTGACAGTCAAGATATGTGACTGTGCACACCAGACACCTGTCAGGTGGTATATTGTGTTCTCAATGACTAGACTTTAAAAAAAAAAGAACCATTGGTAGGTAGGACCCTATTTATAGGCCTGGCTCAAGTTCGCCTTTATGCCATTTAAGTGGAGATCTGATAGTTAATAAAACAAACCTCCCACAAAAAAAGAGGGAGACTGGCCAACTTAAAATCGAAGGCAAGTTATTTTTATGCACTTATAAATTACATTAGGAATAAGTGTTGGGAAACATTGGGCTGATAACAAATTTATAATTTCTACCTTCAATTACTATATGAAGCAAATATAAAATAAAGAACCAGGAGGTAATCAAACTATACCTATTTCACAGATTTCCACAACAAAGCGTTTTCAGAAATTCTGATAGGATTTCCCCCATTCACCACAAATGTATTTATACATTAAGACAATAAGCTACTTAACTAATAACCTTAGTGCTTATGTATGCATAGGAAACAGATCAATTCTTTTCTGGTTCAAACGCTTTGTAACTGATCACACCTTCTGCCCCATTCTAAATCTGGCCAACCACAACATGTCCTCTTAGGTCTATACTTAAAAGTCAATTTCTAAAAAGTTTATTTCCTTAGTATGGAGTTTCCTCAAAAGGCAAGAAATGGAACCACCATATGACCCAGCTATACTACTCCTCAGTATTTATCCAAAAGAATTAAATCAGCGTACTATAGTGATACATACATACCTGTTTTATAGCAGCACAGTTCACAAAAGCCAGCCCACGAACAGAGGATGGATAAATAAAATCTGGTATGTATAGGTACCAAAAAAAAAGTAAAATCAGGTCATTTTCAGGGAAATGGATGGAACCGGGAAAGCATTATGTTAAGCAAAATAAGACAGACTCAGAAAGTCAAGGGTCAATATGTTTTCTCTCGTATGGGGAAACTAGAGAGAAAAAAGGAAAAATGGTGGTGGGGGTGGGAATCTCATGAAAATAGAAGCAGACCAGCAGAGTAGAGGAAGGGGACAAAGGAGAAGGAGGAAGGGAGTTACTGGGGTATGAAGTTGACCAAATAATGCTATGCACACTTATGAATATATCACAATGAATCCCACAATTGTGTATAATTATAGTGTACCAATAAAAAAATTCTTTATTTCCCAATCTCTTATTTGTAATTAAATTCTCATGTTATACTCTTTTAAAAGTATACATGTTATTCATAATATTTTAGTCATTTATAATTGTATGTGTGTGAGTTATTTGTCTGATGCCTATCTTCACATTTAATGCTTTATCTTTCCATGTATATCCTGGCCCCAGCACTATAGTGGAGACGCTATGTATATTTAATGGATGAATAATGAATAAATAAATAAGAGTGCCCATGTGTTCCTTAAGAGAAGCAAAGAGCAGCCCCTACTCCTGGTAAGCCCTGGCTGTATTTTATTTCTCTTCTAGAAAAGTCTGTGATATTCTTGTTGTATATTTATAATAAAATTCTTTTTTCTTGAGCCAGCTGGAATGAGTCTGTTCCTTGCAACAAACGTGTCCTAAGTCATAGCCAGAGAATGGGAGCACATTGGCATAATTGTCAAAGCAAATATGATAATAACAAGGTAACATTCCAGCAAGAACATCTGAGGAAAATTGTCCCCTCAGTATTGCTTATCTTTTTTTTTCCATCCTCCAATCTGAAACCAAAACCCTTAATCAATTTACATCTCAAATTTAACCCTTTAATAAACTGGCCTCTGACTCCACCTGGTGGAGACACATAAATCAACCCAAATGAAGATCAAAAGGGAGTAGATCTCTTTCATGTCTCAGGAAAAAAAAACATTTACCCCAAAATTCAAATCAATGACCTTCTGGGATGTGTTTTATCCACTCAGAAGCACTGCAGAGGAAATAGTTTGGGATATTCCTTTGCCTGCTGTCTTCTATGTTCTGCCATGTTCTTTAAGAGTCCAACGATGTCTGTGAATATTCCATTTTCTTACAAACTAGCTTCTTATTAGTTTCTACCAATGGGAAGTCCTGGCAGGAGTTTAGAAGGTAGAAGTGGACTGAAGGGACTTGCCGCCTGCTCCAGAGTTCTCTTGGCATTTTCTACCGGCAAGGAACAGCTAGCAATCATTCCATCCATCTTTCAGCACTTCCTGTACCCACAGCAAGTATCCCATCTCCTGCCAAGTAGCAGCCCCTTAGGATTCCCAGAGCCTTTTTTTTACATCTCTAAAGTAATCAAACTAATTTATTTCCTTAATATACTTTGATTGATGTACTGCAATTGTACATCATAATGAGGTTTAGAGTGATAGAATCATACATGCACACAGCACTTGGTGTGTTTCCCTCCAGCTCTCATCTCGCTCCCTTCCCCTCCCCAATCTATATATTATTGAGATTGGTATTGATAACTTCATATGTGAATATAGCATCATTTGAACTGTTTTCTTCATCAAGTGTCCTTTTCCCCCCTCTCCTCTCCCTCCCCAAATTTCCTTCCACTATCCTACTGTGCTGGTATATCTCCTTTTTTATCTGAAATTCCTTTTATTTCCCAATTTCTCTCTAGCTTCCAAATATGAGAGAAAACATATGACCCTTCACTTTCTGAGACTGGCTGGTCTCACTTAGCATAATATTCTCTACTTCCATCCATTTTCCTACAAATGACATAATTTTGTTCTTCATTACTTTTAGGTGGTGTTTCATTTGTAGTTTCAGAACTGGCCCAGGTAGATACTCTTCTCCATAATCTCAGGCTCTGGTGACCCTATGGTCTCCATTTACTTCTTTAACTAGAGAGGTTGTTGCTGTTCCCAGCAGCTATTTAATATAGAGTTACTCATGTGTAACTAAATTCCTGTACTATATTCCTTTGTTTGAAAAACCCAGACTGGTTTCTGATTCACTTCTGTCCCATATATATGTGTGTGTGTGTGTGTGTGTGTGTGTGTGTGTGTGTGTGCTCTTAATATACATATATATGTATATTCCTGACTTAAAAAGAAAGAACATTCTGACACATCCTGTAACATACTCGAACCCTGAGGATATTGTGCTAAGTGAAAAACAGCCACTCACAAAAAAGCAAATACTGTATATTCTACTTCTATGAAGTACCTACAGCAGTCTAATTCACAGATATTGAGAGCAGAATGTTGGTTGCCAGAGGCTTGGGGGAAAAGAGCGTAAGGAGTTACCATTTAAGATGTACAGATTTTCAGTTTTCCAAAATGAAAAAAGTTCTGGAGATGGATGGTGGTGATAGAAGCATAATAATGTGAAAGTACTTAAGGCCATTGAATTTTGCACTTAAATATGGTTAAGATGGTAAATTTTATGTTAGGCATATTTTACCACAATTAAAAATTTGGCTCGAAAGGTTCAGTGAATTAATTAATCACTTTAACATTCTATGATATTGGTTTTAAGTAGATTTCAATGTGAAATTTATTTCTAGCACTGAAATATGGATTTTCCAATGAAGTAATATATATGAATGGAAGATCACTTATTTAATAACTCCACAGTTGTGTTATTTTTAAAAAGTAAGGAATAAAACAATATGCTATCAAGAAATATCTCAAATATAAGGAAAGCATAGAGAAGGTGATAACAACATGCATCAATACTCGGAGTGAATAAATATTAACATTTTGCAATATTTACTTCAAATATTTTTCACAATTTTAAAAGAAACAACATTGCAAATAAGTTGAACTACTCCATTTCACTCCTCTGTCCAATTCCTTCTCTTCTAGATCCATAGGCATCCACCATCTTTGAATTGTTATGAACTCTTCACATCTATGTTTCTATTCTCTTATAGATATTTATAAACCTATAAGAATCTAATATTGCTTTTAAAACTTTATAATTTATATAATACTGCTTGTATCACTCATAAGTTTGCTCTTTTTCTCTTAAAACATTGTAAGTTTATCTATGTTGATGAGTGAAGCTTCAGTTCATAATTTTCATTTCCCTGTTATTTCAGTTATAAGAATATCCACAATTTATCCATTCACTATGATGGAATATTAGAATGTCTCAATTGTTTTTCTACAATGAATCTTGTCACAAATAGATGCTTCCTTGCACAAATATGAGAGTACTTCTTTAAGAAATAATCCTAGAAGAGATTTTGCTGGACCATGGGATATATCTTCAGTTTTAACTTGTCATCAAATTTGTCTCCAATGTAATTGTAAACAATGTATTCCCATTAGGAGAGCCTGAGAGTTCACATTGCCCATATCATTTACAATAGATGATATGGGATAATCAAGTGTACTTCAAATCTCAAACTTTGATGCCAGACTTTCTGAGTTTCAAACCCAGTTTTGCCTTAGGTGGCAGATTAATGAACAGTTTTGTCAACTGGAGAATGAGGGTAATAATACATAACCCTTGGGTTGTTGTTATAGTTCAATGAGAAGCACTATATATTTTGCAATTATCTGTTTTTCGCTGCATCTAAACACTTTAATGCTAGCACTCTTGTTCTGATCAGATGATGTCAATGAACATAGGTGTGATGCCAATACAATGCAACTCTCATTTGGCAGGTACTGATTCCAAGACCTCATCAATTCTAAGATGCATCTTGATTTTAAAGACAATAAAAATGTGTCTTTGAATCAATGTAAATGATAATACTATCATTGTCAGACCATCTTGGCTAGTTGATGGCTAGTCATCATGTATGAAATGATATCTCTATCTTTTCTAGTTTTATTTTCCCAAATTAGTAGAAGTGTAATGTTTCATAAGTTTATTAATCATTTAGGGCTCTTCTTTTCTTAATCACATCATCATATACTCTGCCCATTTTCTATTAATTTGTTTTAGTTTTCTTACTAATTTATAGAAATTCTTTATGTACTCTATAAAATAATACTTCATTGAGTATATAGCTTGTATACCTCTGCCATTGTACAATCTATCTTTTAACTTTGTTTTAAATTGTCTTTTAATGTCAGAAATATTTAATGTGATTGGTTTTATTAATACTTATTTGTTCTTATTCCTTCTTTGGGAAATATTTTCTTGATCACTGTCATAAAGATATTTTATGATGTATCAAGAAGCAGCTTGATACATCAAGCAGAATCCTGATGACTTTATTATTAAAGCCTTGTGAATTTGAAATGACTAATGCCATTGACTTTGTGATAAATTTTAGGCCTTCTTTTTAAGATTATGATAGTCTATTTTTTAGCCAATATATAACCTCAAGTTCATACTAGTAAAGTGATTAGTCAGGATTCAAAATAAACCCTACATCTCAACTCCCTGAGCAAATCCATTTGAATTCCAGGTTCTACTTTAAAGCTAATGCTCTGTGACTCAAGAAGAGAAAGAATGTTAGTTGTTATTCATGCGCTCATCTTTTTCTTTTTTTTTTTTTCTGTATTGGGGATTGAACCCAGGGGCATTTTACCTCCAAGCTACACCCCTAACACTTTCTTATTTTTATTTTTTAATTTCAAAACAGGGTCTCACTAAGTTGCTGAAGCTGGCCTTAAACCTGTGATCCTCCTGCCTCAGCTTCCCAAGTACTAGGATTACAGGCATGCACCACCACACCTAGCTTGTCATCATCTTTTATGCTCCAAATTGCTTTTTGTTCTCCTCACCTACAAAATTGATGCCCAAGCACTTTAAATGTATCTAACTCAGTGTAACCAGGGCTGTTATCACTTGGTATTGTGGTGTCAGACTCTCAAATGCTCCTTCTCACCAACTGGTATTTTTCTGGTTCTTACTCATTCATATGTGTCCTTAAACAAACACTGAAATTAAGCATTACTACTGCTATGGTTGGAAAGCATACTCCAAAGCCCATGTGTTAAAAACTTAATCCCCAATGCAGTAGTGTTGAGGAGTGGGACTTTTAAGATCCCCCATTAATTAATTAATGTTATCATGGGTGTGAGTTTGTTATAAAAAGAAGTAGGGTCTTTAAAAGGGATGAGTTCATCACCCCCTTCCCATGTGATGTCTTCCACCATGTCATGATGCAACAGCAAGGACCACACCAGATGCAACCCCTCCATCTTGGATTTCTCAGCCTCTGGTCTTCTGTTACTATAGCACAAAAATCAACTAAAACAATCACATGTTATTATTAGTATCATTACTGTCATCATCATCTTAATAATCACATCAAACAAATATTAATTAAACCCATACTAAGGGGCAGATTTTTTTAATACCCTATGGATACTACTGTATTGCATTTCATCTTCAGTCTTATGTGGTAAGTACATTATCCCTAATTTACAAAGGAGGAAATATTGTCTAGTGGCCTTTCCACATCCAAGCCTACTTCTCTACCTGTACTGCAAACCTCATCAAAGACAATACCATATAGTTGTAGCCTTGAACCATTGGATTCGCTCTTTTCCTGAAATAGAGTCCATCTTTTAGTTGTGTGTGCAATGCATGTTTGTAAAAATGTGTTACATTTGTTGAGTACGCATTTCTCAGAAAAATAAAATATTATAAAAATCGTTAATCTAGGTAAATGCATTTAATATTTTGCCCTGAATATTGCACAATTGTGGTAGATCGTTTACAAAGACGGCCAGAAAATTCTCCCAGGTTCCTTTGCAGTGTAACTTTGCCATTCATCACATTATGAAATGGTATCTATCCCCCTCTCCTTGCCCTTGAATTTGGTTTGGTTGTGTGACTTGTTTTGATGAGTTTCAGGTTTGGGTTTTAACAAGCCATGTAGTTTCTGCTTTTATTCTCCTGGAACCCTGCAATCACTGTGGTGCAAAAAAAAAAAAAATCCAGTCTCAGTTACAGGAGGATGAGAGAGTGTGTGGAAGACCATCCAACCCCACCCACCACCCACCAGCCAAAAAGTAGCTCGAACTGCCAGACAGAGTCCATCTTGTACCTTCCAGCTCAGCTGCCAGCTGAACGCAGCTGCTTGAAGGCATCTCAGAAGAATCAGCAGAACTGCTCAGGCCATTACAGGGTCTTCTGAATTAATAAATCATTGTGATTTTAAGACCCTGCATTTTGAGGTGACTACACAACAACAACATAGTTACAGAAAATAACAATTTTAAAGTAATTTCTCAGTTGACTTAAAAAATTCTCAGAATACGTTAAAGGTCAATGTAGATTTTTGTAAGGAAATGAGCACATCTTTACATCCATTTTCATAGAACCTCTAAGATTTTTCACAAAACGAGTCAGAACATATGAAACACTGGTCTCTTCCTTTTCCTGGTTAAAGGAATGGATGGTGAGCTGTTTCCCTACCAGCTGACCTGTGAGCTTTTCCCTGTTTTCCTATCACTGAAGCACTTTTTTTGGCATTAGTTTTATATTGTTTTGTTTCCCTCTGTATTGATCTTCAGTCCACTAAAATATTTCTCCGTTTTCTCAATCACTAAACTTTGACTTGTAGACATAATCAGAGTTCTCAATTGCAGGTAAAACTGTTCAACTCCTACTCTTCTTTTGAGAGAAAAAAAAGAGTGTTATTGCAAGAAAATCAATGCTTACAAAGTTGATTAGAAGCTAATGGATCAGGCCGAAGGAATCTAGAACTGAAGAGGCCTAGAGAGCTCTGCAGAAGAAACCGGTTGCAAGATTACGCAGCAGGATCAGTCTGGTCTGTGGGAATCATTCCTGGCAATGGCTCTCCAATGGGGCAGGTCTTCCTAGGTCACCCACTTGAAGGTCAAAGTTCCTAAAGAAAGTTTCTGATTGATCCAGTCCAGGTCATGGGCCCATTTGTTGGTTGCATCAGGGAAGTGATGAGGAGGACGGGCTTCTACATCTTCCACAGAGGAGAAATTATTTCCTGCTGAATCTACAAGCAGAAGTCAGTCTCTCCCCCATGGCACTATTATGCAGGAGACTTAAATGTCCGACATTCACAAAGCAGCAATGTCCGTTACAATAAATTTCTCCATCATTTTGAACTCGTTCTCAAACTTATTCTTTTCTGTCTTAATTATACACCTCCTTGAAATGCTTTATATCAATTAAGGGTCTACCTTGTAAATTATGCTAGCGAATTCCATTTTTATCTCAATTGTATTGTGACTTATTTCTTTTCAGTTTTCCAGTTCATACTGCTTTCACTAAAATAAAATTTTAAATGTCACAGTTTTCATTTGTTTGATCTTCATTGTACTTAAGTATTGTCTGATAAAACTAAAATTCTGGGGTTTAGATTGTACAACATAATATCTCTCAATGCTCATTTGTCAACTATATAAAATTTCACTATGAACATACAAATGTCAAGGATTTCTGGTGCCACATGCCTTTTCTCATGAAGGACTTACTTCGTTCCTTGGTCCCCTGCTATAAACCAAAGCTGATGGAAACTGTTCCTGGACATGGGTGAGGAGGGGCATAGAGAGAGATTCTTCTCTCTCACTAATTTTGTTCCTTTAAAGCTTCATTATACATGTAAAAACGGAATAACAAAGAAGCGTGTGTGTGTGTCATAAAGGCATTCGCATTAAAGCCTAAATTGAATATTCTAACAAGCACCTCTTAATTGGAGGAGTCTAGGTCATGAGGAAAGCAGATGTAAACAGTTAACAGATTTGCTCGTTATAGGAAAGTTGCCTCCGATCATAACAGCCTGTCATTTCAATAGTACAGAATAATGGAATCTAGCATTTAGCCAGAAAGTACTGATTCATATATGAAAGCAATTATTGCTATGAGAATGTTTCATTTTCATACAGATAAAAAATTGAAAACCAAACCACTGGTGATCAGATTACTTACCTCCCAGGTACAGGCTAAGGTATCAGTTCAATATAGGACCATTTCTCTCTCCAGTCCCTCCTTTGTCCCCAGCTCTGCATTTAGAAAGCGCCTCTACTTACCTCAGTGCTGCAGCAATGACGTTTGAAAATGAAAATACTAAGCTTTCATTTCAAGACAGTAGGCAGGACATGATCTTTCCCTCTCACACCAATACCCTAGCAATAACAGAAAACATATTTTAAGCGATATTCAGCCATGCTGAAACATAAAAAGGAAAACTTAGATGAGAAATTGTGGGAAATTCTAGAAACTCAAAAGGCCAGCAGACTGGACTTATGAGGAAACTCATAGCGTAAGTCTGAGGAAGTTCCAGCAGCAAAGGGAGGAACAGCACCCACGTCTCCTACATTGGCTTATTTATTTATTTATTTATTTATTTTGCGGAACTGGGGATGGGACCCAGAGGCACTCTACCTCCAAGCTACACCCCCAGCCCTATTTTTTATTCTTTATTTTGAAACAGGGTCTCACTAAGTTGCGGAGGGCCTCACTAAATAGCTGAGGCTGGCCGCGAACCTGCGATCCTCCTGTCTCAGCCTCCCAAGTACTAGGATTACAAGCGTGTGCCACCATGCCCAGCCTACACTGGCTTTTAAATGTGGAGATCCTTTCTTGGTATTTCTTGGGAAATTTATGTTATCCAGGATGTCAATAAAAGAGCAGTTGAGAAATAAAGGGAAAAGGACAAACTAATTCATCTGTGAGTATTAAAAGCTAACAATCAACATGGCAGCATTACTGGTTAGAAGGAATTCCCTGATGTCCTATCAAAAGCAAGAGATTTGGTGGCTTAAGGTTAAGGCCAACATTTTCAGGGACCTAAAGAGGGCATGGAAGGATATAATCAGTCAGTCTTGCTATAATTGTTCTAAGTGGGTGCTCATGTCCCTGCATACTGCTAACAATGTTAGTCTTGCAAGTAAAATTAGTATCAATAAGTTTATCCATACAGTATATTTTGAACAAATCCTACCAGTAGTATGTCAAGAAATAACAGTCTGGAAAGCAAAATAAGTCCTTAAATCAGTTACTTCAACTTGTGATTCTGTGCAGTACTGTTCACCTTGCTGGCAGAGTCTAGTGTTACATTATTCAAATACTGCCCCACAATATCTTCTGGCACTTTCCAGGCCCGAATGCTTTGCTCTACCCATAGTTCTTTGTAAATACCTTAAGAGAGGAAATGCAAGAAGAATATGTGAATATTGTTGAAAAATATCCCTTAGGAAATCAGAAACTGGCCTAAAATCTGAGTTATTAAAAGCAATATTGATTTCAATAGAAAAACCAAAATTTTTGAAAAAGAAAATGAGCTTATGTGAAGCTATATGTGTCCTAACTCCCAGCTTTAAGATGACTTTGACGCACTCTTAATAAGTAAGTAAACACCAATGCAAAATAAAGTCGTTTTGTCACACAACAAAGGTCAAGATTATGGTTTGTTTAGTTTTCAAAGTGAAAGCATGCCAGCAGACTAGGACAGTACCTGGCATACGGTAGGCACTCACTGAGTATGTGCTAAACTAATTAATGGGCAATGCCAACTCACAGGAATAGAGAATCCTTCGATCAGGATTGGCCACTTTCCTGTAAGTCGAAATTATGCAACTCCAATCAAATTTCCCATAAAGAAAAGATTGCAATTGAAGATTAGAGTCTCATTAATAGCCTCGACATACCTTATATAAAATATCTGTACACGATAACCATCTTTTTAAATTTCAACTAATTGGAAAGTGAGGCATCCACTTTAATAGGAAACAAAATTTCTCCGGGGATAGTGTGAGAATCATCTTAGCAAAAGTTAAGAGGAGACTCAGAATTATTCATTAGATGTAAGAAAAACAGAACAAGGTTAATAGTCTTGTTTTGTCATTGTAAATTTACCTTATCATCTTTACTGCATATAAAATTGGGATCCAATATTTGAAATCTGTGTGATTTTTGCATGTTCCTCATCAAAGTATTTACCAGGATTAGAAGTGTATATCATATGTCTAAGTCACAAATTGTCTCACTAATGTTAGTTAGCAACTAATCCTCAAACTTTCTTTGCTCTAAAGATAATTGAGAGTAGGTCATTGATAATTTAGCTAGGCAATTTTTAAAGCTTAAAAACTGCCTTGAAAACTATGACATATGTCCATTTGAATCACACAAGTTTCAAGTCAACAAAATCAATCCATATCACAAGTCTGCTATACTAATTCCTAGCACACATAGAATTCTGTGTGCCAGACCCTGCATCAAATTTTTCACAGATTTTAACTCACTCGCCCCTACAAAATCGTCATGGTGGGATAAAAGCTCTATTGTTCTCCATGTGTTACAAAAGCTAGAAGACTAAAAGACAGCGCATCTTTCCCCAGGCCACGAGATGGATGGAGCAGATATTCCCCCTTGACCTTGGCCTCCAGAGCCTATTGTTACCACTGCACTGTGTCACCTGCCTCCAAGCTGGGAAACAGCCCCCACGCTCAGCTCACACAGTGACGAGATTTAGCTTCTGGCCTTCAGGAGTTCAAATCTAACAGGGCAAATAGATACATGAGCAGCTGTGACAACAATAACTTATAAATGCTCAGATAAGGCCATGAAACATGTACTGTAAGACTTTAGGGAGGAACCTTAATCTAGCAGATAAGAGCGCAGAGGCTGGATGCAGTCCTGTCCCAGCTCCAATGCCCGTTCTGAAGGCTCATTCATGTAGCCTCTTTGACCTTTAAGGCCCTCATCAGCAAATCAAGGGTGCTACTCAGGCAAGCTCAGAGGAAAGTTGTGGGGACTCAATGAGCAAATCTGGGCCAGGTGCTTAGAGCAGTACCTACGGCAGAGGAAGCCTGAGCTAGTATTATTATGATCATGGAAAAGCAGATTACTGACACTAAGAAGATCTAGAAAAAAAAAGCCTCTATTAGAAAAAAAAAAAGCCTCTATTAGAAAAAAAAAAGCCTCTATTAGAAAAAAAAAGCCTCTATTAGAGGGCTTTAAATTTCAGCTGAGCCTTGAAACAAGAGTTGTTATTTGAAGATCACACACACACACACACACACACACACACACATGCACACACACAACCTATAGTCTAGGTGTAGGCAAAAAAGCATCTCCCAGACAGCAGAAGCAACCAGGAAATGAAACAACAAGCAAACAAAACAAGCCACATCTCAGTACAAGCCATGGTCTATGGACAGATGTATTTGGAGGAGCTCATGGAAATTCTAAGTATATCAGAGGAAATAAAGCTAGAAATTTAAGAAGGACCAGGTCCTAAGTGGAGAGGAATTTTTTTAAGATACATCAGCCCATAGAGACTAATCATGGGTTTCCCTTTACCTAATGAAAACATATTTGTCTCAAAAAATTGTACTTTGGGTTTATTTTCTACTTTAAGTTGGAAATTTGGATTATAAACCTATGAAATCCCAATAGCTCCAAATTATATACTCTTCTGGCTCCTTTGCCTCTGCCTGCAGCTCATATCATAGAAAAACTAAATTAAATGTATAAAACAAAATTTTAAAAAGTAAAATAAAAATTAGACCGATCCTGGGTTTTAGGGGTATTTGCTGTTTGCTTGCTGTTAGTTTTTATAGTTATTGAGACAATTCTGAACGAAACCAAGACACACAGGCCATTTCAGCAAGAGATAACCTAAGATGTCATCAGATAACCGGTTCTGTACTTGCATTAATTACTGTTAACTTCACATTAGACTTGGAAAAAAAAGTTTGAGCTCCACCTTGTGGTAGCATATTTTGAAAACTAAACTCAAGTCCCAGGGTTTTGGTGCAGAAAAAGCTTGTCTTTGTGAGTCAGAAGAGATACTGCATTTTTTTTTTCAAAGAAAAGACCAGGAAAGCCTTGACAATTTTTTTTTTTTAGAATGTGCAGAAAAGGTCTGCTTGTTCAAAGGACTTCTAACGTCAGAAATATCCAAGTGTACACTGATGACTTCTGGACACAGCATCTTGCTAATTGTGTGTGTGTATGTGTGTGTGTGTGTGTGTGTGTGTGTGTGTGTGTGTTAATTTGTACTAATTGCTGACATTTAAGTACTTTAATATGTGGCAGAAAAATCCAGGTTTCCAACACCTCTGAAAATCTGGGAGGCCTAGGTCTACTATAATTAGCAGGAAACTGGGTAGTCTCTAAGTATCTGTGGGGCATTTGTTCCAGAACCTTTGTGGACACTAAAATATGTGAATACTCAGGTCCCAATATAATATTATGTAGTATTTGCAGATAGCCTATGAACATCCTCCCATATACTTTAAATCAGCTCGACTTATAATACCTACTATACCATAAATCTATGTAAATACTTGTTATAACTTATTGTTTAGGTAATAATAAGAAAAAAGAGTCTGCACATGGTCAGTAGACACGCATTGTTTTCAAATATTTTTAATCTGCAGTTGGTTGCATTTGTGATAGAGAACCCAAGAATATGGAAGACGGATTGTTGTGTACATTTCATCACAGCCCATACTAGACAATGTCACTTATTGTGTTAGTCTCTTAGCAGTTGTGGGCATTGTAGTTTGTGATCACAGTTAAAGAAATACCTAGCACAAAGGCTCCCATGCAATTGAAAGAGCAAGATGTTTGGAGTAAAGAACTCTTCTGCTTCTCAGCTGTGTCACCTCTTGGCCCTGGCCACCATACTCATTCAATCTCTCTGTACTTGGTTTACTTACTAAAATAGAGGTACGGATTATGTTCTGCAACATTTTTTAAGTGATGGTTATTTCTCAAACACAAATAAATTAGTGTTGAGCTCCAACTGTCTGGTTTGTAGTAAATTAATCCCTTTTTATGAGATCCCGCCCATTCCCCACAGGGTCTTAAGTAATCAAAACCACTCTCAGAAATGCCTTTGGGTCTCAACAGCTGTGTCCCATCTCCACTGTCCAGTGTCACCCTCTCAGACAAGCTTCTCTTACCACCTTGTAAAGCAATGACCTTGATTTCCCTTCGCATAGCCATTCTCAGCAGCAGATTATTTTTTAATTTACTCATGCATCTATTCAGTTTATTTATTTATTTATTTATTTATTTATTTATTTATTTATATTTTTGTAATGATTTATTGTCTGTATCCTCCTGGTGGAAAGAGATCTACTGTATTTGAGGCTGGGTTCCTGGGGCCCGACACTATGTCACACAATTGTTTCTGAGTTTATGTACAGTGTTATCTAACTTAGCTGAAGACTGATTGGCTGTTTATACTCCTTCGGTGAGATTGGAGAGGGAGAATGAGTGTGAGTCCCGGAAGTCTAGCTGCTGTTACCACGGAAGAAGGCAAAACAGGATCACTAAAATCAAGGACGTAATAACTCACCTTGCCGGGCTGTGGACTAGTGGCTGGGAAACACTTCTCAGTGGTCAGCCTGACCTTGAACATGTTTCTAAGAACCCTCCCCAGAGGTCTTATTGGACTCAAACAGGGACACTTAGTGGCACTTGTGATTCACAGATTTGTGAAATTTATTTTTCATAATGTTTCTGAAAAATATGTACTAAATCTAAATCTAAAATGTAAAATGTGTGTAAAATCTAAAATGTGTGTACTAAATCTAAAATCTAAATCTAAAATGTGTGTACTAAAATCTAAAATGTGTGTAAGAGCTACATAACTTGAAATATTGGAATGAGGGCACTAGTCTTTATTCTTAGGGCCAGATCCCTTCTATTAATCTTTTATAGTTTATCACAGATCAGCATGCACATCAGCAACAATAAGAATACAGTCAAGAACCATGTGACAAACATGTTTAAGAAAAAGTAACTGCAAATATTTGTCATAAAGTGGAGTTTTTTGTTTGTTTGATTGTTTACTTTGTTTGCTTTGATTTGTTTGGTTTTAAATTTATAGCTTTGGGAAATTGTAGAACTTAGCACTAATTTTGTCATTGCCTAAAGAATATTAATCATAGTATCCCTGTATACCAGTAAAAAGAAGCTGGTCTGCAATCCTGGCTTATACTTCACTGGTTATAAAACAATAGAGGCAACACAGAAGTAGTAATATATGTCTGTCAATACCTCCTTCCTCCCTCCCTACTGGGACCCACACTGGACCCCAGACAACCTAAGTAAGAAACCATGACCATACTACCTTCTCTTTGACCCAACACAGGAAACCTAGTGTACCATTGTTCTCAAGAAACTGATTTTTTAAAGTTATTATTGTTATTTTGCTAAAAAAATTTTTTTGGACCTATTAGCCTTGGGTAGGGTCTATGCCCATGTTTTAAGTCATAGACATTGGTATGATGTGGTCTCATATGATTATGTTTGGAATCCATAGTTTATGAGTTGATCTCTCAGGCCCACTCACTACATGGCCTGCTCTGTGCTCTTCCTCTTTGAAAAAATACCTGAGAATTGCCTTCCATTGATGCCTGCCATGAGGATGCCAGAATCATTTCAAGTGGGCCATCTTCTGCGTTCTCCAATCTACTAATGATATGGCCAAGTGGTTGCATGCTCTGTTCCTGGTGGCCCTGTCAGACTTTGTTCCCCAGCCACAAGAACTGCATTATGTGTATTGCACTGTCTTAGAATCCCCCCTCCATGAGCAGCTCCATTGGTTCTATATACAGTCTCTGTTTGTCTCCACTGAACTCTAAGCAAATCCATTCCCATTTGGGTTAGTCAGCTTTCTGTCACTACAACAAAATAGCTGAGATAATTAACTTCTAAAGAGAAAAAGTTTGTTTTGGCACACAGTTTTGGAAGTTCCAGTCCATGATTAATAGACCCCATTACTTTGGGGTCTGTTGGGAGTAGTACATTATGGCAGGAATGCATGGTAGAGCAAAACCATTACTTCATGGCTAGAAAGTAAAAAGGACTTTCTCAAGAAGAGCCCAGGGTCAAGGACATGTTCCCAAAGGCCTAAAGACCTCCCACCAAGCTCCACCTCTGAAAGGTTCCACCACTTCCCAAAAGCACCAACCTGGGGATAGTCTTCAATACATGGACCTTTGGGAACATCTAAGATCAAACTATAGCACCATTTCTTCCCCCTAGTTCTTCAAATGCTATACCCCCACACACACATATCCATGCAAATCAACTATGAGTGTTAGTCACCAGTACTATCAGCTTATCAGAAATTTCCAAGATCTGAATCCTCATTCTGGGCATGATTTAATTAGAACACTCATTAAAACATATTTTATAAATTCAGAGGATTTTTTTAGAGTAGTGCTATCCAATAGAAATAGACGAGAGTGCAAGCTGCAAATGCAATCCACATGTCATTTTAATTTTCTTAGTGGTGACATTAAACAAAGGAAAAACAAATGGGTGAAATTAATTTTAGTGATGCATTTTATTTAACCAAATATATTCAAAATAGTAAATTTTCAAAATGAAAAACTTGTTAAGTAGATATTTTATTTCTTTAGTGTATGTGTGTGTGTGTGCGTGTGTATGTATGTTACTGAGGATTAAAACAAGGGTATTCTACCTCCAAGCTACACCCCCAGTCCTTCCTATTTTTATTTTGAAACAGGATCTTCCTAAGTTCCTGAGGGTCTTACTAAGTGGCTGAGACTGACTTCAAACCTGCAATCCTCCTGTCTTAGTGTGAGGCCCAGAAGAGGTACAGGCCAGCGGTAAGGACATGACTCCATTCATCTTGCACAGTCATGGATGAACACCTGGTTATATAAGCATGACTAAGCAGGACATCCTGGGCAGCCATAGGTGTGTATATAGTTATATAAGTATGACTAGGAAAAACTCAATACACATGCACATGTCATGCTGTCATGGACATAAGCCATTTTACCCAAAACCCTATATAAGGGACAGGTCTATAGAAGAAAGCTACTGTTGTTCTCCTGATGGAGACTCCACATGCTTTCTTCTATCTGGGAATTTCACTGCCAAAACCTCCCCTGCAACCACAGCTGGCCTCCGACACTTGATATAGTCGGCAGGATGAGGTGAGTGCCCCCAGGTCCCTCCTGGAGGAGCATCCCCAGGAGGAACAACCCAGGGTGGAGGATATGTGGGCCCCAGCCACCCTGTGGTTCCCAGTAGTAGCCTATCTGATAGTGTGGACCCCACCAGAAGATTGGGACAATGTATGTCCCCAGCCAGAAAAAGTCTGGAAGGCTTTAAAGGTGCTGGAGCCACAACAGCGGGCCCCTGGAACTGCCAGAGCTAGGCTCAGCAGGTGGAAGAGGTGGCCAGTGCGTCCAGAGCCCACTGGCCCCTCGTCCAACCCCATGCTAGGCAGCTTAAAGGAACCCAGGAGAATTCAGGGAGACCAGGAGGCTTCCAGTGTGGAGCTGGCAGGCAGGGCTGTAACTTGGCAAGAGGCCACCCCTGCAGCCACCCCGGGATGAGCATGCCCTGCAGCTGCTGGATGCAGTGGAGCAGCGGCAGTGACAGCTCCTGGACACCATCACTGCCTGTGAGGAGAAGATAGACCTCTGGCCCAATGAAGTGCTCCTGGCACTCTGACGGCAGCTTCGCCTGAACCAAAGGTATGCCTCGTTTTCTCCAAAAAGGGCTGAGGGAATAATAGCTCGAGAGATACATGTGGCTCCCTTTCTCCTAGACTAAGGACTCTGCTGGGTTACCTGGTTAGCGGGGAAACTGGCTGACCTGAGGCCTCATGTGGAATTGACTATTTACTGTCTCCTTGCAATGTGCAATGAGTCCTGGCACTAGTTGATAAGGGAGCAGATAGCACCCTCCTTTTGGGCAACCCGGACAAGTTTACCCAACCTATGGCTGCCATAGAGTGTTATGTGGGCTGTCTCATTTTGGTTCAACATGTTCCAGTGACTTTGGAAATCAGACACCTGCCTCTTAAACAATATGATGTGCATATATCGCCCATAGCTGAGCATATCCTGGGGGCGGACATGTTACAGGTATTGACTGTGCAGACCACTATTGGAGAATTCCAGCTACGGGTGCATGTGGTAAAGACCATTACTGGAGAACACCCCCATCATGCTCCCTTGCAACTCCCCTGAGCCACAAGGATTGTGAATGTGCAGCAGTGTAGGTTACAAGGGGGGAGGTGTGTGTGTGTGTGTGTGTGTGTGTGTGTGTGTGTGGAAACTGGACAAACATTACTAAACCTAAAAGAGGCACATGTAATCCACCCAACTCATAGTCCATTCAACTCTCCCATGTGGCCGGTGGGAAAATCTGATGGTTCCTGGCACATGACAGTGGACTGCTGGGAACTAAATAAAGTGACACCGCCCTTGCATGCAGCGTTACCCAACATTTGCTGGTACAGTTCCATTACGTTGTAGACTTGGCAAATGCCTTTTTCTCCATTGACATTTCCCAGAAAGGCAAGAACAATTTGCTTTCACCTGGGAAGGGTGGCAATGGAACTTTTTGGTATTGCCCCAGGGATACTTACATAGTCCCACCTGTGTCACGGTCTGGTGGTACAGGATTTAGCCTTCTAGTAGAAGCCTGAGGCTATACAGTTGTACCATTATATTGATGATGTTATGCTAACCTCTGATTCTCTTTCAGTTAGAAGCAGCTGCATGTAGTCTCTGAGCTGCTCTCCAGGAATGGGGGTAGGCTGCTAATGAAGACGAGGTCCAAGGACCTAGGTATTCAGTCAAATTCTTTGGAGTTGTCTGGTTGGATAAGACACGAGTGATACCTGAAGCAGTGATAGATAAGATACAAACCTATCCTCAGCTGGAAAAGGTCAGACAGTTACAGATTTATCTGGGTCTTTTGGGGTTTGACAAACATATATACCCCACTTAGCTATGCTTATGTACCCTTACACTATCTTTTCCATAAGGGAACAACTTGGGATTGGACCCCTGAAATGGAAACTGCATTTACTGCCACCAAGAGGGTGGTGGCACAGGCACCCTCTTAGCTTGTGAGCCCATTACAGGTATTAGGTCAGTGATGGTGCAGACCACCTACTCTATTAAAGGCAGGCTGAGGCCCTGGACTTGGGGCCGGAGAGATAGGGATAGCCCAAATGCCCACTCTGATGAAGTAAGGTGCCTACTTAGAGCAATGAGCTTGGTTTTCTAGTAGCCTTTGAGCAGCTACATACTCTGCTGGGGCCAGTATTTCTCTGAGCAACAGTCCCCTTGGAATCCACAGAAATGGGAGATGCCCGAACTCCCTATGAGGAAGGGAGAGCCCCTGTACTCACAGAAGCATGGTATACTGATGACTCCTGTCATGGACAGCTGCCCACGTGGGTGGCCTGTGGCCTTACAGCCTGCCACAGAGACCTTTTGGTATGAGACTGATGCCAAACACTCTAGCCAATGGGCCAAGCTCCAAGTGGTTTGGTAAGCCCTCATGAAGGGGACTGGGACATTGCATGTCTGTACAGAGAGCTGGGCAGTCTACCAAGGGCTAATCTTGTGGCTGCCCCAATAGGCACCACAAGACTGGTTGATTGGGCACCACCCATTGTGGGGCTGGGATATGTGGGAGGACCTGTAGAAATGGGGCCTCAGGGAAGGAGCTACTGTACCTCATGTTCCATGGCATAGGTCTTTACAGGCCCCCAGTAATGATGCTGCCTACGCTTTAGTGCAAGTTCGGGCTCTCTGACTACCTCCAGAGTCCTTATCAGTAGCACTGCGATTCCATAAGGAGCTAGGACATGCAGACGTCTTCACCATAGGGCTCATAGCCCAGCAGTGGGGATTGCCTCTCACCCATGCTCAAGCACAAGATGCCGTGAGGCAGTGTCCTCGGTGTACAAATCATCACCCACAGAGATGTAGAGTTCCTATAACCCTGGGACGGGTTCCCCAAGGTACTCAAACTTTACAGAAATGGCAGATTGACTACATTAGCCCACTGTCAACAGATCAGGGGTTCTAGTATATCATGACAGCCATGGATATGGCAACAGGTTTGGGTTTTGCCTGCCCTGTAGCACAGGCTGACCAGCGACATACTGCAGCCACCCTTGAGCAACTGTCAGCCGCCTATGGTCAGCCCTTGGTAGTGGCAAGTGACAGAGGTTCTCATTTTACAGGCCAATGGCTAAAGACAATGACATACAGTGGCAGTTATAAGTTCCCTACTGGCCCGAAGCAGCTGGAATGATTGAAGACTTTAACAGACTCCTAAAAGAGAAGCTGAAGGCCTTGAAACCCCCCCCCCCAATGGAAAAGGTGGTGGTTACAAGTGCCCTTTTAATTTAAAAGTGCAACTTTTAAATGAGCAATCTCTCGGTACTGGGCAGGCCCCCTTAAATAAGGTAATAGCAGGAATGTCCCACACTTTGAAGATAACAGGAAGCTCTAAGGAACCCCAGTTGCAACCAGAGGTGAGAGGAGCCCTCTTAGTCCCTGCACCTAAACCCTTGATCTGGGGTGGCAGGATGTCTGGCAGTGTCCCTGGCCTGTGCGGGTGTCTCAGGAGCCATGGGTTGCACTCCTGGAACCATGGAGCCTGGGACAAAAGGCCAAGTTACAACTGGTTCCTTGAATAGCTGCTTGGCCCTGCCCGCTACAGGTCACTCTTCCCCCTCAGGTGAAAGGCACGATTTTGAAAGGTACACAGGTCATAAGACTATGGCCTATTCCCTTCTATTCCATGGAAGATGTTCCCAATCCTTTACCTCCTACCCAGAGCGCTTTAGTATGGTACCATCACCCTGGAGTGGTCACTATTCTGCCACTGTTCTCTCGGAAGATGAGCATGTCACCTGCATCCTCCTGGAAGGAAGGACTTACCTATGATGATCTCTCTCTCTTTATGCCCTGCCCTACTGTCCAGGTTAACAGCAGGGAATACCTGCTTTCCTTGGCACACACCTTTGCAAGACTACACAACACCTTCCATTGCTGGGTCTGCACCAAGCTATCAGTAGAAGCAGCCAAAGTTCTATGGTGAATTGCCCCTGCTACGTCAGACAACTGGACTACCTTACAAGCCTGGAACCACAGCAGCCTAGAATGGGATGAGAGACACCACATAATAGAAAACTTGTTGCTCTGAGGCTGTAAAAATGACTACCCTTGTTGGGATATGCTATAGAAAATGGACGGGGCTGGTTAACAGGGGAACATGTAGAGCTTGTAAGCATAGCACCTTTTTGTATAGAACAGGTGAACTGATCTGTAACTAATTGAATCTCTGGATGGTTGCCCCGAGAACTATGTCAGAATGTCACTTGGTTGCCAGATATCAACTGGTGGTGGGTTGAGCAGAAAGTAATAGGGATCAAACCCACTGGTTTCACCCCTGGGTTTGTGGGCATTACGGCTGTCCGTACCTCCCTGCCCATTGGACAGGAAGGTGTATTTGGGGAAGACTCTCAACTCTTCCCCATAAGCCTAATAATTGGGACTCCATATATCATTGCTGGTACTATGTGCACCAGGTCATATGGTGGTTTAACCCTTTAGCCTTGTTTGTTCCAGGGGGTGCTACTATAGATGTAGAGCTACAGGTGGAAGCCTTAGCCAAAGTTATAAATAGGTCCCATCAGGCTCTTTCCTTTTTAATGGACTAGCCCACTCAGATGCGCAAAGTGACTTTACAGAATAGAATAGTGTTAGATATGCCCACTGCTGCCCAGGGTGGAACGTGTGCTCTTCTCCACGTAGAATGCTGTGTAAATATTCCAGACCACCAGCAGCAGGTGCAGCAAGCCTCAGTGGAGATGGATGCAGAGGTATAGGCTATTTGGGCCTTACAGGAGGACCCGCTTACAACCTGGTGAAACTCACTGGGCTCCCCCTGGAGATGGGTATTGACTATCCTCGCCTTTGTGGCCAGAGGCCTGATCGTCACCTGTTGCACCCTCTATTGTTGTTGTGGTCTTTGGGCTCAATGCAATGCTCTCTGGGTCAAGTTACATACCGCCACTTTATGGTGGAGTGTGGGGCCTGGAGGAGGTACAGGCCAGTGGTAAGGACATGACCCCGCTCATCTTGCATAGCCGCAGATGAGCACCTAGTTATATAAGCATGACTAGGCAGGTCATCCCGCGCAGTCACAGGTGTGTGTATAGTTATATAAGTATGACTAGGCAAAATGCAAGACGCATGCACACGTCATGCTAGCATGGATGTGCACACGCTGCCCAGAACCCTATATAAGAGACAGATCTATAGAATAAAGCTGCTGTTGTTCTCCTGGTGGAGATGCCGTGTGCTTTCTTCTCTCTGGGGATCTCACCACCGAAACCCTCCCTGCAACCACACCTGGCCCCCAACACTCAGTCGCCCAAGTTCTGAGATTACAGGCAAACACCACCATTCCTGGCTTAAACAGATATTTTAAATTAGCTTTATCATACAGTTTTCAAAATCTAGTGTGTAATTTGTATTTTCACATTCACAGCACAACTAAAATTTCCTGCCATGTCATAAGTACTGCTCAGTCACATGTGACCGGTGGCTACCATACCAGACAGCTCAAATTTAGAGCAGAGGAAGGAATGTTGTGCAACCCCTTTGTTATACAGGAAATTGAGACACAGAAAAGATACATGATTCCCAAAGGTCCAACAACTAATCAGTAGCACAGACAAGCCTAGAACACTGAGACAACTGATGCTCACTCATATGCATTTGTATTCATGTAATGCCACTTCTCTTAAATTTGTTAAGCCACTCTGCCTTTATAATATTTCCACCTAAAAATAAGAATGTATCAAAGTAAACTGGACAGTTATTATTATTGGATCTTCATCTTCAATTAAGATCTTCCTTGAAATTAGTTTTTGATTAATAATCCTAAATTACCTAAACTGCCTGAATTAGGAGTTAGGTAATTTAGAAATTTTTGGTAAGCTTGATAATGCTGTGGCTCCCACTCACAGTTGTTTTGCAAGGTTGCATATGGGGAGGGGGGTGGCCTTTGAACAACTAGGGGGGGCAGGAACGGTGCTACAGTTTGGATCTTAAATGTCCCCAAAGGCCCATGTTCTAAAGGCTAATTTAGAATTTAGGTGATTTAGGATTAGATCAATTTAAAAAATTCTATATTTTTAGCTAGAACATAACTGAAATTTTTAAGTAAAAATATTTGACAGAGAGGCAGGGGAATCATGGGTAACTCTATCCATTTCCTAATGATGTACTAATTGTCGTGCTCAGAGACTTTTTGCATCACCTCATCTAATTCCTACAGAAACTGCTGTGGAGATGATTATAATCTATTTTTAAAATGAGGTAATTGAAGCTTAGTGAGAAAAATTAGCCCAGGTCAGAAAGCTAAAAATGATAATACAAAAATCACATGGCTAGCGCATGATGCTTGCAGTAAGAAACAGAACTAGAATGCAAACCTTAGCAGGGACGCTCAGGCCCAGGTTCCTTCTCCCCAGCTCAGCATCACACTCACCTGCTAGTTTATTGAGTTGGGATACATGGAACCTCTTCTGGGACACAGGTCCAAAAGCTGAGTTGTCCTACTGGGTCTTACCAGTAATTCCACTAGAAACAAACATTTCCCATGGAATTGACTCATTCCTATTGTAATTCCATCCCGTGGCTGCTTTTGCAACAGGCTCATCCTCATCTGCTGATGGGCTATTTACTGCCATTTGTGCAATATTGAATTCCACTGCAATATGTTTAGGATCTCAGAGGCCAATGATCCAAGCATCTTGCTCTTCAAATCTGGTACTCTGTTTTTCAGTTATTCTCACACTGCACATAACAATATACCACATAAAATTTGTCTTAATTAATGTCATTAAATTTAGCCTACCTTAAAACATGAGAATTGTTTCTAAAACTGTGTACTGAATCTATGTGTACTGAATCTATTTTACCTATTTACTTCTATTATCAAATCCAAATTATATTCATCTGGAAAAATAAGTTTGATCCCAAAAGAAAAAACAATTTAGGATTTTAGCACTCAACTTAATGATATTCTGTTTCCTTTGACCCACAGTCTTTATGCAGTTAGTCCATTTATACCATTCCAGCAAATACTAATCATAGCTATATAGCCTTATGCTATAATTAATAACATCATTATTAGTTTGCTACTCCTGTATTACATGATTAGAATGACTATAGCAAGTAAGCATTTGCTTAGAGAATCAACAAAGCAGGACCCTTTTTTTTGCTTTAAGAAGCAGCTAATTTCAGCATGCATGCAAGTTTGGTGTTTTATGGCTCAATTTGTTTTGTTTTAAATAGATGTTGGGGAGCACCACAATATTTGCAGTGTGCATTCCTGTAAAAATCATAATCAGGCTCTTGCTGATTCTCATCTCAATGATGTTCTCAGTTACTTCATAAGGATTATAATGTGGGATCAAACAGAAAAATTATTTATATCAGAGCTGCAAATATCTAGAACTTTATGAAAAATAAAGATGACAACCATGACTATTTCTGAGCACTAAGTATATGCTAGGCATCTGTGGACGTTGCATACATTATCTCATTTAATGAAAACTTTATGAATTAGGACAGTTATTATTCCCATTTTTAGAGGTAAAAAACAGGTTTTGAGAGGCTAAATACTTCAAAGTCACATAATATATGTTAATTTTGCCTACATTAAATGAATGCAAATATTCTTATATTGGGGAATATTTGATTGATTATAGGATATATAATAAAAATCAAGGCATAATTGCTGAATGAAAGAAAAAATCAATAACAAAATGAATCGTATTTGGTTCCTTCTCACCTGTAGTATTGAAGAAAAGCAACAGATACCTTCTGCAGCTCCACTTAGACATTTCCCCCAGTAATACTGCAAGTCATCTCTGAGCCCCAAGCCCATCAGGGTCAATGAACCTATGCTAAATGAAAATGAGCCAGGTAAGTTTATATAGCATCTAACTCCAAAAGACTTAAAGTTTTTCAAAGATCACAGTGGTTCTATCAGCCAATTTTCTTTTTTAGTTGCAAACTTTGATTCCCCTTTTTAGTAGCAATATAGAGCACAGAGAATGAAGCTGGGGAGATCTAACTTTTGACCTCGTACTCTTGAGTAGAACCTTGTCATCCTCCAGGATTTGAGCTGAAAAGCAACTCTAGGATACTGGGACCTTCCATATTCTCATTCATGGTGTTTCCACTGACTGCAATACATACATTATTTAATTTATGCCCTACTCCATTTTTCTCTATATAAAAGGTACACTATTATATTCTGTCTAATGGAGATCACATATGTAGGGCTTTGCTCTACTTTGAAGAGCAATCATCCAAAATAACTACTAATAATCTTCTGACAAATTGGTGGATGTGTTTTCTGTCTGAAGCAATGAATAATCTCTTCATTCTCTTTCCAGTTCCACCTCATCACCTCCTTAAAACAATGTGTTGGCTTTTGCAGATTTTCGCTTGCAAAGGAAAGTTAACTTAGAAGATGGACTATGATAATGAGGTCTTACACTGTCTGGACTTTTTTGTCCACTGCCCTTAACTATTCTCTGAGTAATGGCTTTGGTGCTGAGGAAATAATTGATGAACCTCATCATTTATTCTCTGATGATTTATGGAGAGTTATAATTTTAGAACTTACAGGGAGCACAGATATTCTAATCTGTTTTTAGGATTGTATTTTCCCTTAATGTTTTTGGCTAAATCTCTAGATGATCCATGAGGATTTTCACAGTTGGTGAATTCAAGCTGGATACATTTGGATATGTCATGATCCCCTTGACCAATTACTGATTTGCTACTTGACACATTATTTTTACTTAATTTGTATTTAGAGGATTTCTACTGGTTTATAAATAATGCAAAGTTAGTGATCCAGAAGGATTTGACTGGTACCCTACCAAGGATGGATGAGATGCCATGGCCTCTCATCTCAAAGGAAAGCTCCAGGCTTTCCTTTGCAATCCTAATAGTAACCTGAGAAACATGGGCCTTTGTGAACAGCAGCAACACACACACACACACACACACACACACACACACACACACAAAATACACTTACAAGAAAAATCACCTGCCGGGCGTGGTGGCGCACGCTTGTAATCCCAGTACTTTGGGAGGTGGAGACCGGAGGATCTGGGTTCGCGGCCAGCCTCAGCTCTCTCTTTCTCTCTCTCCCTGTCTCTCTCTCTCTCTCTCTCTCTCTCTCTCTCTCTCTCTCTACCTAGTGAGGCCCTCTGCAACTTCGTGAAGCCCGGTTTCAAAATAAAGTATAAAAAAATAGGGCCGGGGGTGTAGCGCGGAGGTAGAACGCCCCTGGGTTCAATCCCTGGTAGCGCAATAAAAAAAAAAATCACCTGTTAAAAATAAAACTCTACCTGTTTTAATTGATTTGGAGAAATCATTTTGGATATGTTATTTTAATAATAAAAGCATACAGATAACTGTGACCAAAGTTTTCATAAATCAAAAAAAATAAGAAAAAAATGTAACGTTAATTTCCCAGGTGGCATTTTGGAGTGGCCATCAAATGTGGATAATACTTGATTTGAAGCAGTATGTCAGATCTGGAATCCAAAAAAGTGATATTATTTTCCTTAAATTTAAAATTCCTTAAAAGAAAAGATAGCTCCCAACTGGAGCTTTTTATGCAGTCACTAACAAAATAGTATAAAAAAAATTTAGTGATGTCTAAAGATGATTGCTACAAAATAGGAACATATTTTAAGTAATAGAAAGTAACACAATTATATCAATAAGTTGGCCAAACTGTCTTGAAATCTGAATATATTTATTTAAAAGTCTACACTCACCGTTAATGCTTTTAAACAAAAATATATTCTATAAGGACCCAAATTTAAAGTTAATATTTAATTTTTAAGCAATCAGTCTAATAAACAAAAGAATAGTTAAAGTAATTAAGCTATAGTAATATTAAGAAACATTTTATGGTCATTAAAAATGTCCTGAAGTCATTTCTATAACATTGACAAATATTAAATTAAAATGTAGTATAAAACTACATAGATCTTATGATCCAAACTGTTATATTGAATCTGCATGTACGATTGTGGATTTGAAAAAAAATACACTGCAATGTTAATTGATGTTATTCTTAGTGGTGAAATTGTGGGATTTCTTTTATGTTTCTATTTTAAAATTCCAAATTTGGTGTAATGAACATGTATCACTATTATAAATTTTTAAATAACAGTTAAGATTTGTATGAGAGCATTTTGCTGCTGTATATGAAGGAGAGGTGTGTTATCTAATATCTAAGTTCCCAGAAGAGGCCAGTATTTCATGGGCACATTTTCCCATTATGTATAACTACTGAGCCATCAAGATCAGTCCTGGGAAAGGCAGCTGGACCACCCAAGGCCACATAGCCAAGGTAATCCATTCCAAGAGAGCTTTGAGGAAAAGAAATCTCATATATAAGTTTTAGGACTTCCGATACCATCATGTAAGGGCATTTCCTTCTTGTAAGAAGTATATGGAAATACAGTTATGACTATAGTTTTGTTTTTCAGTTATGGTTAGGTCTCAAAGTCTCTTCCAAAAATTCAAGTGCACATGTGCATCGAGCACTAAGAACATCTGCCAGGCCTATTCTTGAGTCTCTCATTTCTTAATCCTTGCTTAGTTACTCTTTTTGGCATATATTTCTGGCCCTGGGACTTGTAGGGATCCATCAGCTAAGAATATATAGTTCAGAGCCAGGTATGGTGGTACACACCTGTCATTCCCTGTCATCACAGTACTTGAGATGCTGAGACAGGAGGATCGAAGATTCAAGGACAGTCTCAGCAAGTAGCAAGACTCTCAGCAACCTAATGAAACCCTGTTTCAAAAAACAAAAAAATTAAAAAAGGGCTGGGGGTGTAGCTCAAAGGTATAATGCCCCTGGGTTCAATCCCCAGTACCACGAAAAAAAAAAAAAAAGAGGGGGACGTGGGGAAGAAAATATAGTTCAGGTTCAGATAAAAGGGTTGTTTTTAAAATATAAATCCTTGGATATGGTTTAAACTATACATTCTTATCAAAAACCAAAGGAAATAATTCAAAGAATGTGTTAAAGTACAGTTTTTCAAATGGATGGTAAAGATCTTCAAATATATTTTTTGCATATATTTGTTAGATTTTTTTAATTCTTCTTGGAAAAAATAAATGGTACACTTTAATTTTGTGTGTGTATGGTACTGGGGATTGAACCCAGGGGCGTTCTACCTCTGAGCTACCCCCCCCCCAGCCCTTTTATTTTTTTGTTTTGAAAAAGGGTCTCACTAAGTTGTAGAGGGCCTCACTACATTGCTGAGGCTGGCTGTGAACTTGTGATCCTTCTGTCTCAGTCTCTCAAGTACTGGTATTACAGGCGTGCACCACCACACCCAACTATTTTTGTTTGTTTGGCTTCTAAATGTTTCCTTATGGCCTTGATCTTTGGATATGGTAAAAAATATATACAAACAAACCACAGCAATCCAACCCCCCAGTGTAAGGCCACTCTCTGGATAGCCACAAGACAGCTTCGGATAGGGCGATCACTGTTCTGGATCTTTGTAAATGCAATAATGTGGAAATATCCTCAACAGTCCTCTGGAAACTGAGAAGGGTACAATTTCTAAAAATACTTAAATCAGGAGGGTATTTAGGTGTATAAAAATTCAAATTATTTTTTAATTTATAGAAATATTGAAATTTGTTTTATCATGTCTGAATGTTTATCACATAAACATTTGTTCTAAAAGTACATCGCCTTTAGGAGATGAATACCTTTAGAAACAGTTTGACATTTCTCATCATCCTTATTATGTAGATCAAGAGCAAGAGGTGTTATCCGCAGTCTAAATTTGGCAACACAGTAAATCAATTCTCTAATCTTATTGTCACACAATGCAAAAAAAAGTTCATATTGCCACAAAGTCCAAGTAGAAATAAGCACAAGCTTTATTGATTCATCTGCATTGTAACCTAACAAAATATAAACTCAGCCTATCCGTAGATAACTCATTTCTTACATCATAGTAATATTTTTCATGCAGATAACAGAATTTTTTGTTTTATAATGCAACTGCTGTAAGTTAAATTGATTCAATTTAATTAACAAGCATTTATTCAGTGCCCACCTGTGCACAGCACTATACTAGGCATATAAAAGAGTTAGAAGATATGATTCCTGCTCATAGGGAGCTCACAATCTAGACAGGAAAGATGACCCATGTATATAAGAAGTAATAAAGAACCATTACGAATCACATTAAAAGCTATGCAAATAATAGGTTCTGATAAGTCATTGGAGTCCAAGGAAGTCCTTTGATATAACTGGGAATGGAAGTTAATTTGGACAAGGTAACCAGACGAAGTACTGGCAGGGATCCGTGTGATCATTCTACAGCCAATAGAAAACTGAAAAGAAGGAGAAATTCAAAGACAGGGTAATAAAACTAGCAAGTCAATTCCAGGGAATGGCAGGCAAATTGTCTTAGCTCTGGAAAGAGACACTGTGAGTGAGGAAATACAATTAAAGTCACACCACAAGACTGGGAGGGCATTGATTGCTACTATTCAAAGTCAACTCAACATTTAAATAAACAATAATGCCTAAACACGTCTGTAAACTAAAGCTCCCAATAAAAGTGTGTTTTCCTAACCTTAACACAAAAGCAAAGAAAAATTACAGACTATCAGAATCTAAACTCAGGGAATATGATGGTTGGAGATGAAATGAGCTTACTGTGATGGGACAGGAGTCCCATTTTTTTTTTCATTTTTAAACTCAGAAAGAATTAGTTGTCTAAGACCCACATACCTCTTCAAGGTGAGACCTTCAACCCAGTACTGATCAGGCCCCTAACTCACTCAGGATTTTTCTTCTAAAAAGCTTATTCCTCTTCACACTGATTTCAGCAGCAAATAAAAAGGTCTTGGGGATGTATTTGTGGGGGTCATGGGCAGAGAGACAGATAGAAAAATAAAGAGAAAATGCATTGGTTTCAAAAGAGAGCTAATAAATAATTACAGTAACTACTTTAGGGTAGATATTTCAGAACTTAGAAGAAAAACATGAAGGTGAAATATTCCTAGAAAAACATGAAGGTGAAATATTCCTACTACCAATTTAAGAAACCTAAAACAAAACAAATGTATAAGATGGAAACCCATACCAGAGGAGCAAATTTTTTTTTTAATTAACCCACCAACCATACCCAGGAACTTATATTTCTGGATCACACCCACTTTTAAACTCAAGTTGTGAGGAAAACAGAGCAGGAGAGAAAGTGGCAGTGCAGGATAGAATCCTTAATGAGGAATATGGTAGAGGATTGACCACGCCTCAGCTGATAATCCCATCTTGATGATCCATCAGAATAGAACAGGGGGAACGCCACGCCCCAGTGCTTGTTCTCTGGGCCTTCACAGAGCAGATTACTTTGAAACAGGAAGGTGTGGAGTACTTCTGGGCCCCCAGGATATCTGTGAAAATTACTGGCCGCCAGCAGCTGCAGCTGTTTTCAAAAAGAGAGAGAGAAACATGAAGAAGAGTTAAAACAAAAATTTAGCTTTCAATATGCTTAATGGTTGTGAATGAGGTGGCCTGAAATCAGTATCTTCCAAATGTTCTCTACTTTGATATGTAGCATGAATGATATTTGCATGATATTTAGCATGTATATAATCAAAATATTTCTATGACCGGGCGTGGTGGTGCATGCTTGTAATCCCAGTACTTGGGAGGTGGAGACTGGAGGATCTGGGTTCACGGCCGGCCTCAACTACTTAGTGAGGCCCTCCGCAACTTCGTGAGACCCAGTTTCAAAATAAAGGATAAAAAATGGGGCCGGGTTATAGCTAGGAGGTAAAATGCCCCTGGGTTCAATCCCCAGTACCACAAAAAAAAAATATTTCTATGTTTCTTATTTTGCAAAATCCTCGCAAGTTCTAAGGAAGGAGAATGGAAGTTCTGCTTATTTGGGCTCATTACTTATGTAATGAATATAGAAATCTATCCCTTCCAATTTTTCAGATAATTGAGTTCCTTGTACACAGATATTCAGTAGGTACTCACTAAGCATGGTATACATTATAGGAAAATATCAGATAAATAGCATGCTGTAGTTTTGTACCATGACTTAAGACAATGAAGATAATAATACGCCTTAATTAGAATTCAGATCTTAGAAGTCAGAACTTCCCACTCAATATTTTAATAATTAATTTGATAATGTTATGTTATACAAAAGCACTGCCAGTATGGGTGATATACACGCTTCTACCTGTTGTTCTCCTGCAAAGACTAGATTGACTGCTAATCAATGTACTGAGGTGGACTCCACCCAAACAGGTAAGCACTCAGCACTCACTGGGTCAGCACTATGGACTGAGCAGACTCAGGATAGAGATAAAATCATTGATCCTCTTGGTGTAGAAGATATGAAGCTTTGCCTAGGCTGTGGAGGTAATACATTGGATTAAACTTTGCCCCCTCCCAAACAGGTCATTTAAGGAATTTTTTTTTCTGGAGATGGAAAAGGCACATAAAAACCCACAAGAAAAGGGAGAATAGGAGAGGAAGTGATTATGAAATTTTGGAAGCTGAGAAGCAGATAGATTAATGATAAAGACCTATCTGTTCAAACATCCTGAAATCTTAAGCCAGTGGAGGAAAAAGATGGGAAGCAACATAATTTGTACAGAAAAATCTCCAAGAGACATAGGAGATGGCCCAACAGGTACTTCTGCAAGTCAGGAACCAATATAAAGAAGATGAATTAGCTGTCTATTTGAGATGCAGTTAGAGCCCCAGATCTGCTTCTTCATTTGGCACAAATGGGTAACTGTCTCCTTCCTTATCCTGACTAAAGACTGGAAGAATGTTTTTCTAGAAAAAAATAAAACAGATGTTTGTGGGCTCGATGACTACAAGGAGCAGCACAGTGAAGAGAAGGACCTTGTGTGAGCATTTATAAACTGAAAGCTGAGACCTCTTCCCCTCTCAAGTGGCTACAATTTTGCTAGGCAAACCTTTGCTCTCCAGGCAGAAGTTTGGAAGTGACTTTTCTGAGGAATCCAATCTTCCCAAGAGGAAAAACCTAAAGATACTGACATGGGGATTAGTCAAAGAGCCCAGGCAGAGCCCTCCAGTGAACATCTGTCCACAAGTGCCACCCACCTGCTTAGAGCATACAGACCCTGCTTTGTATCTTGAGTGCCAAGGACCACAGACCACCTGAGAAAATACTCAAGTGGAGATCAATAGGGGGGAAATAAAAGACAAAGTAGCTTAGAGAAAACAGAGATTATGAAAGGCAAAGAAACTTCAAAAAGAGTTATTAATATTCTCATAAAGATACAACAAGCCATTGTTGCCATTAAACAAGATGCTGTTTAAGAAAGAACAACTAGAGAACAAAATAGCTTACATAAATTAAAATTATGATAGCCAAAGTGAGGAGGCCAAAAGAAATACTGAATTTAAGGAAATATTCATGATTAAAGCAAAGAAACAAAGAGAAAGTATAAGAAAGAAAACTAAAGAACTGGTCCAAGAGGTGCCATGTCCAAGTAATAAGAAATCTAGAAAGAAAAAACAGAGAAAAATAAGTGGAAAGAAATGAACAATTCCAGAAAATCCCATGCAACTAAAGAGTATGAGTTTCTAGAGTGAAAGGGCCCACTGATGAGTACACAAGGAATAAGTATAGATCCACAGAAGATACATCATTTATAAAATTCAGAATACTGGAGATAAAAAGATCCTATAACTTTCCAGATAGGCAAAACAGACTATCAAACATACAAGTCACTTGAAAAAGATTAAGAATCAGAATGGCTACAGGCTTCCCAGTAGCAATTTTGTAATCTAGAAGGCAATGGAACGTGTCTGAAGAAATATTATTCGGAAGCAATATTATTTTTAATCTAATTTGATGGGTATGTTCTACACCAAACCGTCAGTTAAAGCGGAGGGTAAAAGAAAGTTTCAGACATTCAAGGTCACAGAAAACCTACCTCTCATGTGTTCTTTCTTGCCCAAAACATGTGAACTAAACAAGGCAGAAGTTGGGGAAAATGGAAGACAGGTTATTCTGAACAACATAGAAGGATAGTGATCCTGCTGAATGGCAATGAAGGGAAATCTCAGGATGACAGCTGTACAACAAATAAGAAAAGGAGCCAGTTAAGATTGGAGACATTCAGAAGATTCTGGGAAAGATCATTCCAAGGAATATTAAATAGAAAACCAATTATGTCTGAATATATTGAGAGCACAATTTCATAAATAGCAGAGATTTAGAGACTGAATAGCTGATTAATACATAGAAAAATAAAGTATTTATAAACAGATACTTATGAATGTCTAAGAAAATAATAAATATGCACAAGTAGTCATAGTTTATGCTATGTCTAGATCTCACAGAGACAAGGCAGCCATGTTGGAGGCGGGGCTTAGTTGCTGAGAAGGGGTCTCTGTGGATGTGGCCTTAGGGATTGTGTACGATTCCTCCTCTATTTGCTCTCTCTCTCTTTTTCCAGCCTCTGTGATGTGAGAGCAGAACCCTTGCCCCCTTTCTCTCTCTCTAGCTATCTCTATCTCTATATCTATATCTCTAGCTTTCTCTCTCTCCCTCCTTCCCACCGCCATGCCCTGAGCTCCATGATGTAACTGGTCTAACATTGACTGAATCCCTGAAATCTCCAAAACTGTGAGCAAATAAATCTTCCTTCCCCTAAGTGTGATGGTCAGTTGTTTGGGATTACAGCAGTGAGAGTGCTGACCGAAACAGTTTACCACATAGCTCAGCCATAAAAATGTATGTGTTCACAATAAAGTACATTGTCCTAAGTAAAATAATAAAATATCTGTATGAGCAAATTATATGGACAGATTGGTTATGAAAAAGAGCTAAATCCTTATCTTCATTATTGTTAATAACTTTAATTGGTAATAAAATTAAGTTCAGAAATTGCAACAAAAATACACAACTTAGAGAAAAATAACTGAAAAATCAACTAAGTTAAATTAACATCTATTAGAAAAATAATTCATTACAGTTATCTGTAGCATATTGCATATCATGGTTCCTGGCTGGTTCTCTGCTCCCTATAAAAAATAAATATCATTTAAAAAGTTAAAAAAATCAAGTCTTTGTCCTTGGGTAGTTGGGTATGGGGAACAGGGAAGAGGGCACAGCAGTGTAAGAGAGGGAAGAGAAGACAGGCATGATGGCCTGTAATCCCAGCACTTGGGAGGCTGAGATAGGAGGATTGCAGGTTCAAGGTCAGCCTCAGCAACTTAGTGAGGCCCTCAGCAAGTTAGTGAGACCCTGTTTCAAAATAAAAAATAAAATAAGGCTGGGGCTTTATCTTAAAGGTAGAATACCCCTAGGTTCAATCCCCAGTACCACAAGAGAAAGAGAGAGAGAGAAGAGAAGAGAAGAGAAGAGAAGAGAAGAGAGAAAAGAGATGTTATTTTTCATTTAAAAAAATTGTTGAATTACATAACTCTAAACTATGTGCACATGTAACACTGATAAAAAAATAAAATGTTTTATAAAAAGACCTGTCTGATTACTGTAAATCACTGTAATCACTCAATTCAATACCTAGCAATTGACCTTACACTTCTGCATGCTGGATAGAAAAATAATTTTTTTAAGAAAAAAACTAAGTACAAAGAAGACAATAAAACAGTGTCTTGAAAATATGTTGTTAGGGGCCACCCAGCATCCCCTTCCCTTTTTGTAAGTAAATGTACCCTCCCCAGCGCATTCCTTGTGCTTCTGGGAAACTGACCAAGCTCCTGACTGGCTTTAGCAACTCACTGTACTCTTGCCCAGACATGATGACTAGTTCAGGGATGGACACATGGCCCTTTGGAGTCAGGCTAAAAGGAGGAGACACTAGGAAATTTCTAGGGAAAAAAGTTCCCTTGCTATTCCAAGGGAGCTACTCAAAATCCCATTCTCCCTGTCTTTGGAATTACAATCTACAGACATGGCCTTCAATATGACTGCATCCACTCCTACTGCCCTGAGGTCAGCCAGTGTCAAAGGAAGTTAGTCTTGGCAGATTCACAGAGAAATAAGCTGAGCCCTGACAACATTCTAAATTTAGGATTAAAAGTGGCCTAAAGCCATATATACCACTGCCCTGTTAATTTGGGTAGACTAAACTTTCTCTTATTTAAATTAGATCTACTTGATTTGAATTAAGTTACCTTATGTGGGAGAAAACGTCTACTAATACAAAGAGTTTTAAAATTAGGAATGAGGGAAAAGTTTGGAGATTTTTTCACTACAGTTCTTAAGTGTCAGTTTCCCAAGACACATCATTAATTTTTGCAAATATGAATATGGTTTATTCAAATACAGTCATCCCTCAGTATCTGTAGAAGACTGGTTCCAGGACCCCCTCAACAGATACACAAATGTGAGGATGTTCAAGTGTGTTACACAAAATGATATATTTGCACATTACCTATACACATCCTCCCACATACTTTAAATCATCTCTAGATTATTTAGAATACCTAATACAATGTAAATGCTATGGAAATAGTTGAATGCTGTATTGTTTAGGGAATGATAACAGTAAAAAGAGGCTATACATGCCGGGCATGGTGGCGCACGCTTGTAATCCCAGTACTTTGGGAGGAGGAGATCGGAGGATCCGGGTTTGCGGACAGCCTCAGCGCTCTGTCTCTCTCTCTCTCTCCCTGTCTCTCTCTCTCCCTGTCTCTCTCTCTCCCTCTTTCTCTCTCTCTCTCTCTCTCTCTCTCTCTCTCTCTACTTAGTGAGGCCCTCTGCAACTTTGTGAGACCCAGTTTCAAAATAAAGTATAAAAAAATAGGGCCGGGGGTGTAGCACGGAGGTAGAAAGCCCCTGGGTTCAATCCCCAGTACCGTGAAAAATATATATATATATATTTTCAATAGGTAGATAGGAAGTCGCTTGCATTTGCAGATATGGAACACTCTTCAGTTGGTGGAACCACTGTATTTTGTAAATTAGGCAGGTTTAAAAAGAACAGGTTAAAAAAAAGACAGGATAATGGCAATCAGTGGTGGTGAGCTCAGAGGAAGATTCTCTGCGGATCTTCCCAGTGTTCCCTTCCACGTATAAAGTCAAACTGAACACAAACTGTAGTTGCTATCTGTGTGTCTAGAGGGGCATGTTCATCATCTTCTTTCAATTTGGTCACTTTTCCTTTTATCACTACTGCTAAGTTTGCATTCCTGAATTTTTCTTTCTTCTTCCTCCTCCCCCTTAGTGATTGGAAAACAAACCAGTCCCTGGGATGTGATGCTTGGGAAGGGCTAAAGGAATGGATGGTGAGGATGCTGAACCAGCTTGCAAAGGGCAATAATGCCACTTGCCATCAATGCCTCATTTGGAGGAAAAACAAAAAGGAAGAGAATACTGTCAGTAAAAAAACAAAAATTGAAAGCATTGAGTCTCCAACCTGCTCGAGCCGCTGCCATCTTCTTGTTCCGCATTTTGTTCTCCAGAGCTTGCTGCACAGTACGAAAAAGGAGGGAAGAGCAAGGTTAGATTTCCTGGTGTTTTCTACTCCTTCTCATTAATAAAGACAATGTTTTTACGAAATAAATTGTATCTCACCATTTTCATCTTCTTTTTGAGATCCAGATTTGCTGCCTTCTGGCCCTTGGCAGTAGCATTGAGATAGTAGATGGTCAAACTAAATTTTAAGAAAACAGCAAAATGAGTGGCATTTTTTAGTTCTTCAACATTCTTCTTAAATTTATATTAACTAAATCACAGGATGCTAGCATGGGCGTGGACAGCAAGATATTTTCTACTCTAAACCTTTTATTTTGCAGATAAAAACTGAGGTTGAGAGAGGTAGAGATGTATAGAGTGACTGGGATCCCAGAGTGACTGGGATGAGGCTGGAAAGTTGGGCCCAAAGGCTCCTAACCCACAGCCTGGTGGTCTGCCTACTTCTCCACACTGCCTAAAATTAGCTTCTCTCTGGAAATGTATTAAAACCAGTTTAAATTGGATGACAATGGCATCCAAGAAAATGGAAAATCTACCAAAGCTTAGGGAATATGTCAAATAAAAAGGAAAATGACTTTTTGCTTTAAGTTCCCTCCTTAAAACTGAGAATATTATCCCCATAGACATAATTTTTTTCCATAAATGTATTGTTTGCTTTTCTCCCTCCCTCAAAAAGAAAATATTTTACAGAGGAATAATTTTGGATTTTAAATGACATTTACATTTCCAGAAAGTGCAGGTATCAGCCCAATAATTCTGCAAAAATAAATATGCTCATCTTCTCTTAAAGAAAAATGAATAAACAACAAAGGGGGAAAAAGGTAGCTGATATTGCTCTTTGTTGCAAATAACTGAATATTGAACACATTTCCTTTGCTCACCAACATGCCAGATAATATCTTTTATGAGCCATCTGGTGCTAGCTGCACAATTATTGATACGGTTAAGCTGGGTTTGTTTATCTCTTATATGAGTAACTGGAGTTTGGCAGAAATTACACACATGAAAACATCTGAGACACTATCAGGCATGAGATAGGTGCTCAATAAATGAGTGCGCATGCGTGCGTGCATGTGTATTATAAGGATTTTCTTAGAAAAGTTCCTGGATTTAGAGGGTGAACACAAAGATCTCACAAGTCATTTCCAGTTCTGTAATTCTCTCTTAATCCATGACTTTTTTCTGCCTTGGAATGCACCTTAAATGAGTATTCCTCACAAATCACGTCCTAGTCTCCACTGGCATGGCACTGCCTACAGAGAACTAGCCTAAAGTCTACTCAGATACCTGAATGCCATCCAAGCAGATTTAATACCGTCCTGTGGGGAAATTCAAAATGCTTGTAACATTCTCTAATTAAAGGTAATAAAAAGCCAAGCCAATTGCACAGGCCTCATAAAGTAGAAGATGAGACCTCAGGATTTGAAAAATTCAAAACAATAATAAACTGAAATTTGGGCTTTAAATCAGAACCTCAGAGCTAAAATCAATCTTGCTGGACATCTCTTTGCTGCCAGCTTTCCTGAGGGCCGTCTGTATGAAGGGGAGGCAAACTGGGGCCTCCAGGACAAATCTGACCACAGATTTTTCTTTTCTTTTCTTTAAGATAAGTGTGCGCTGGGTCTAGCCCATCCCTGTCAAGTGGCTTCCAGCCCTTTGACATTCCCTCTAGTCCCAAGCTCTGTTTGGTGGTGTAAATGAGCAGAGGGAATAAGAAGTAGGAGGACACAAGTTCCAATTCCACTTATTAGCCGTTAGATTGGGGGCAGATCTTCCATGTGCTGTGGGTAAGATGATTAGTAAAGTCATCTTCTTAAGGTTATCGTGGGAGTCAGTGTGCGATTAGTGCCGGGAACAGCAGTAGCATTCAATCCCTTTCCACACACTTGTCATTTAGACAGTGGCATCGAAATGATGTTGTTCCTTTGCTTAAATCACAATAGCCAAACTGTGGGAGCCAGTCAACAGATGAATGGTTTACAAAACTACAGCATATACCCACAATGGAATTTTACTCAGCCATAAAGAAGAACAAAATTATGTCATTTGAGCCGGGCGTGGTGGCGCACGCTTGTAATCCCAATACTTGGGAGGCTGAGACAGGAGGATCGCAGGTTCGCAGCTAGCCTCAGCAACTTAGTGAGGCCATCTACAACTTAGTGAGACCCTGTTTCCAAGAAAAAGAATAAAATAGGTCTAGGGGTATAGTTCGGAGGTAGAATGTCCCTGGGTTCCATCCCCAATACCACACACAAAAAAAAGTATGTCATTTTCAGGAAAATGGATGGAACTAGAGAATATTATGCTAAGTGAGATTGGCCAGTCACAGAAAGCGAAGGGTTGTATGTTTTCTCTCATATGTGGAAGCTGGAGAGAAAGCAGAGGGACTTCAGATAAATGAGGAGAGAGACCAGTAGAAAAAAGGAAGGGGATTGGAGATGGAGGTGGGGAAAAGGGAGACCTGATGAAGGAAACGGTTCAAATGATCCTATGTACACACGTGAAATTATCAATATCAATTTCAATATTATGAATGGGGAAAGCGAGGGAGGATGGTGGGATCCAGGGGGTACGCACTGGGTGCTGCGTGCACGTATGTTTCTATCGCACTGAACCTCAATATAATGCATAATTACAATGCATCAATAAAAGTACATTTAGAAAGGCAAAGAGATTTAAAAATAATATTTTTAAAAATAAATGAAACCAATATGCTGTTAAATGGGATGAAACCCAAATCTGTCTTTCAATAAATTAAGAATATTATAACAAAATTCTACCTTTATGTCATGTGTGCCTGTGTGTGTTTTAAACAAGATCTCATTTGTGCTACTAAAGGGCCTTGACTATCAAAGGCCACAGGATTCTTATTAACATGCTCTCAGAAGCCACCATATCATAGAGAAAGAAAATCATTTTGAGGGCTATCAGTGAAAGATGCTGCAACAGCAGGTCGTTTTCTAACACATTTGAGCCAGAGATTTACTATCAGATTCTTTTGTGGCTTTGTTTTGTTTGGGCAGTACTGGGGATTGAACCCAGGGGTGTTCCACCACTGAGTTGCATCCTCAGCCCTTTTTATTTTTTATTTCGAGACAGGGTCTCACTAAGTTGCCTCGGCTGGCCTGGAACTTGTGATCCTCCTTCCTCAGCCTTCCAAATCACTCGTAGTACAGGAGTGTGCCACCATGCTTGGCTACTACCAGATTCTGAATATCACCCCACGATTGAGGTTCTGTAATACATGACAGTAATCTGTTTTACTGCTTAATTATCCTTATGGGTTATTAGCACTCCCTCATAGAAGGTATCATCATGTAAAGGAGGGAGCAGTGGATCTATGGGGAAAGGGTCTACTTGGAAGACTGCTATGACCATGTTATGATTTTTCTACAGTCTCCTGTAAGTTGGCCTTTTTACTTATAAATTTGAAGAAACTGACCCATCCTCATGACCTTATGTGGCTTGTGCCCATGACAGTGTACGTGATGGTAACAATATTTGGTTCAGAACCCCAGCATGTTTATATTGTATCCATGAAAGTTTCCTGCCACACATCCCCTCATTTTACCTTTATTTAAACAAATCCAGCCCTTTGCATCAATTTTATTCCTAAGGTGTCCGTGGAGGTGGCTTAACACTTGCTCTCATTAGCGAAAAATAGTGGCTGTTCCAGATTTTCTATTTAGGAGTGGTGGGAGTTAAAAGGAAGGGCACTTTTCTTGGCTTTTCATAGCAAGCATATATTTTTACTTGGAATGTAAGTTTACCTGTTGTGACCAAGAGTCAGCAGTCAATGAAAATTATATAGGAACAAAAGTCCCCTGCCAAGTCCCCTTTTGGAAGTCACATCTGACTTTGAAGAGCTAGAACAAAGGACCTGTCTAAGACCCTCCAGTCCTCTGATTCTATTATTGTGGACACAGGTTATGAACAGCCCTCTCAGAACAAGGATGGGGTGATTTTGAAGACCTCTTAAGCCTTTAGCTCTAAATTATAGCCTACAAAGCCCCCCTAGGGGAATATCAACTTAGAGGCTCATCATGTCTGTATATTCACAACCATCTGCTTTATGGAACTAGAGGTGGGGGCCGTGTTGTAGGGGGAAGCTCAACGTGCTGATTAGATTTAGCATTTCACATTTATGTTTCCCTTGCTTGAGCTGTTTACTGATAATTATTTTGGTTACTTGGGAACAAATCTTATAATCCTGGGGAGGCAAAGACAGATGCAGATGGCTGTGAATTACATCCACTAGGATCAGAATATGGCTCATGAATTTCAGCTCCTACCACCATGCGCGCAGAGTTGAATTGGGTTAGCTTACTGCACAGCCTTTGGGGAGAGGGAGAGAGCTGAAAACTTAAAAAGAGCCAGGAAGCAAATAACAAAGGCTCGTTGTACATACGCCATCACTAAAACAACAGCAATGACCAGTCCAGGGTTGGAAAGCTGTCTCAAAATCTTCGCCATCCAGCTTGGGAAATCATGCTCCAGGGTCTCACCAATGACTTCAAACATCCTATTTTTGCCACTGAGAGGAAAGAAAGAGACACAGAGAGAGGTTTATTTCAAACAAATTGAATATTATGGTTACAGCAAGAAAATGAGAAATATTTCTCAAATATTGCCTAGGTACTCTCAGGTTAGGAATCTGATGTTTAGTTATATCTGTCTTCTCATACTTTGACCTCATCTTGTCAACATATGAATTAGATACAAGAAATGTCATACACACATAGTCAAAGCAGTTAGGAAAGTAACCACCGCATCAGGAGGAGTTTTTTTAACACTCATAGATTTTGATTGAAACATATTTTGTGAGTAGCTCATAAGTCTCTCTCTCAGCTGCTGCTCTTATTGAAGAATGTTCTCCTTGGGCTGAGTACACAGTTCAGTCAGTTTTTAATTGGCTTTGAAAGTGAACACAAGAAATAGCCTAGCAGGATAAAATCCACAAATAACCCAATATCTCTTTCCATGTGATCTCATTCCATCTCATTTACTAACAGATCTCCTTCATAAGAGATGTTAATAGACAACCACACTGAACCATGAGCCCTTTTTCTCTCAGTGTTTCTTCTGCAGGATGGCCCCTAAGGAATACCAGCTAAGAACCATTAAGTCTACAAGAGAATCAGCTGCTATAAACTAGAAAACCAACCGAGAGCAGGATGTTTCAACTTAGTATAGAATATCTACAAGTGTAATGGAATATTCATTGTGCCAAGTTACTTTTTCTATCTATGCACATTGACTCTACAATAAAATTTTCCGTAATTTGGTTGTGTTCAACAAATTATAGGTTTCCTCAGATTCAAGGTTGGTGTAACATTTAAGATGTTTAGTCTTGTTTTTGTTTTCTAATCTTTTTTTTTTTTTTTGCGGTACTGGGGATTGAACCCAGGGGCATTCTACCTCCAAGCTACACCCAGCCCTATGGTTTTTTTTTTATTATTTATTCTGAAACAGGGTCTCACTAAGTTGCGGAGGGCCTCACTAAGTAGCTGAGGCTGGCCGCGAACCCGGGTCCTCCATTCTCAGCCTCCCAAATACTGGGATTACAAGCATGCACCACCACACCTGGCTTTTGTTTTCTAATCTTTAAATTAAATGAACATAACCCATAAGTCCCAGGTCAGATGCCCTTCCCCTTCCAGGTCTAACTAATACTGTCATTCAACAGACAAAATGTGACTCCAAGTACTGTGTCAGGAATCATTGGACCACAAAGTTTTTATGTTTTTCTTCACAAATTATAGATCTGGACAGGTGAATAAGGTCTAATTGCAAATGGGTGGTAATAACAGTGTCACAGTATAATGCTAACTGTTAAAGCTCTGTATAAACCTGCACCTAGCGTATGATCTGCTATTTTAAAAAATCTGCATAAAAGGAATACATGAATATAAAATGCCAAAATGTTGAGAGTTATTACTTCAGGTCTTTGGGGTTATGGCAAGTGCCTGTTTTAATGTTAAAATGTTTCTACAATATCCAGGTTATCTAAGATAAACACGTGTCATTACTTTCACAGCAAAATGAAAATACATAAAAAGCAAAATTGCCATAATGTAAGCAAGGAGGCGTGTAAAAACCAAGAGAACTATAAATTGTTCAGAATTATTGGCATAGGTGGGGGGAACACCAAGTGTTGGGAAATAGGATAGACCAATTAGAAGAATTGTCTGTACCTGAGAAATCAAAGAAATCGTTTTTAAAGTGTCCATCTATTTATGGTCAATCCACTAGCTATTGGAATAATTTTCTAGAAACTCACCCTCTAAATATGCCAGAATATGCTAGAATATCTCATCAAATTGCTTTGCTGAGTGGCTAAATTGCTTTAGCCATCTTACCTGAAAACACACCTGCACCCCAGAGCAACTGGTCACCACAGTGATGTCTCCATTAACCTACCTAGAATTCATGTGTGCCAATCTGCTGCCCACCTAGACGCCAGCCAGGGTCAGGCACCCTTCACTGGACAGGCAAGGGAAACACTTGAAGTTCAGAATTCCCAAGGATGGCAAACGATGAGGAACACGGTTCCTCGCCTCACTTCTAGGGGAGAATAAACTTTCAAACCCATGGAGCAACCACAGAAGTAAGCATTTTTTGTTTTTGCTCCAAAAGAAGAAAACTGACAAGAAAATAAAACTAAGTAGACATACTTTTTTCCCAGCACTTCTCTGAAAATGTTTAAATTTCCTTGACCTCAAAATAGTGATTTTCATGTAATAATTTTACCTAGGTTTACCAATCATGAAACTCCCAGTCAAAGTCAGATACTATACTTTAGTTGCAAATTAATTTTTTTCAGTAAAAAAATCATAATAGCTCTGTGTGTGACATAAGGAAAGCCAGAGGAACTGGAACTTAAAAAGCTAAAATTGTACAATCATTGTGCATGTGTGGTTTAGTGGTATTTTAAGTCTGAGACCATTTGTGGAACTATCCAGCTCTGCGTTTGCATCATGTGATTTCCCTTACAGACAACTAAGGTCCTTTGCTATATGTTTTAGTGAAAAGAATCAACTTCTAACTAAAAAGTTAAAAGTAGCCTTTAAATTTATCCTGGATATTAAGTTGTGCAGGTAATTTGCAATTAACTGAAGACTGAATATCATATCTCTTGAACTTTGTACTCTGAGATTTATTAAGATAAATGTCTCCTTTAAGACTGTAATTTCATATTTAGTCTCCAGATGTCACTATCTGCATTATTTATTTCAGTCCACTTGGAAACACACACACACACACACACACACACACACACACACACTCATTGGAGTTTGTCCACATCCGTTTCCTGAGTCTGACAGGACTCCAGCTAATTTTGATCTCTCCTTTCGCTTAACGTTTTCTTTCTTTTCCAGTAAAGCAATAACTTAAGACTATTATTAAAGTGGAAATACCTCTTTTATGCCTAATTTGTGGACAACGAACTCTTTGACTTTAATTAAATAACTTGGGTCCGACAGTGTGAGGGGAAATGATACGTGGCCATCTAAGCATCATGCTTGTAACTCACGTGGCTTCTCACATTCTCATTTCCTTCACTTCGAATGCTTGCTGGCCAGTAACTCAACATGCAGAGATTCTTGGGAGAGAGGGTTTAGGTTCATTTCTAAGGGTTGTTAGAGAATGGAATCCTATCCTACAGATCCCAGGACTTTGCTTTTTGATATGTGTCATAAAGAGAACTCTGTCATAGAGAACTGCAGGGAAGTACCTCTTTAATTTGGATCGACGAGGTTTTTTTGACTCTTGATTACTGACTTGATTGATAGGGAGAATATATATGAGGAACATACTAAACTTTTTGCTAGCATGTGACATTTTGGATCACAAATTGTATCACCCTCTTTATATTCATCATTGTTTAATAATGATTCCACTTTTAAGTAACTTGTCGGCAGTCTCCTCCCCCACCCCAAGGTGACGGTCCACATGAGAAGTAGCTGACTGTCTAGATAGGGTGGTTTAGCATCAGGAAAACTCTCTCATCCAGACCAGTGTAATCGAACCTTGCTCTTAACTATCCCTTAATATGGAAGCAGCTCAGATTCACCATCCTATTAAACCCAGGCAGGGCCTAAAGTCGCATAAATTATGTTTCCTTTTATGGTTCCTAAATGAGAAAACAGATGAACTTGCCTAAGACTCTTCATGTCACAGAATGATCCTGAATACCCAAAGGATCTCATTTCTACCGACCCAAAATGCCACTGTCGAAAAAAAAAATTAGCTTATACGAGTGACCATTTCCACCTCTTCTCCTGAAAGAATACTATGTCCAAGTCAAATTTCAAAGACAAGAGACCTGAAGGGACCGCAATCAAAAGATGGTGGGAGAGATACGATCATGTACAGGACCGGCATGGTGGACAGGAAGAGGATGAGCAACAGCATGCCCAGGTAGAAATTATTGGATCTGGATGCTTTGAAGACCCTGGCTTCTGGCACGTTGCAACACATCACGGCCCAGCATTGGAAGTACATGGATGTGTGGAGCCGAAGGATATTGATCCCCGGGAGGCTGGGAGCAAAGAAGGAGCCCATCCTAGAAAGAAAACAGAGCTAGGCTCAATGTTCAGACTTCTCTCCATAACAAAGCCACACAGCACCTGTTTATTTTACATCATGCTTCTTTCCAAAGTCAGAAAATGTATTGCCATAGTCAACCACACAAACTCTTTTTTATAAACAAACCTGACCAATCCATTTCCATCTTCTACATACATTTTGCCATCTCTCCCATTATTGCAGTTATTGTCTACATAATTCCTTCATAGATATGCTGTGAGCCATCTATTTCTACTATAATTAATAAATATAAACCTCAAGAGTAGACAATATAGTACAATTATTTACTTCTTCTCATTCTATAATAAACTTAATTTCCTCTAATACACGATTGATTAATATGTTTAAAATATAATTTTTAATAATTAACCCTAAAGCCACTTATTCTATTCAAATAAACTGCACAATTGGATTAATCACTTTTGCCATGGGTAATTAATTTTTGCCTAATGAAAGAGAATAAATTAAAATAAATTTTTCTTTTTCTGATACTAACCATTTTCTCTTTGTAGCAGTTATAGTGCTTTAGAACTAATTGGAGAGATATATTTATGTCCTATATTATACTATATTTTCTTAATAATTCATAGCTAGATGTATTAAGATGAAAATACCACATATCCATTTGAATTTATCTTCTTACTTTCTTACATTAGCTTGTCCTGGAAACTCATTGCTTTGTGCATCTGACTTTTAAAAATTAGTATAATGATAGTAATTCCATAGATTCACTTCTTTCTTGCCCTTCCCCTTCCTTTGTACCCCTTCCCTTGCAGTGTGTACATATGAGATTATACCAACATCATTCTCAATGCTACATGTGGGGGGGAGACGGTGGAGGGGGGGAGGGACACCAATAGCTGTGTGCATGTATGTTAACACCAAACTGATACTCATTGTGATGTGAGACTACAATGCACCAATAAAAACATATTAAAAAATTAGTATAATCTGCCACTTTTAAACAGAAACCACATAAGGAAGGTCTCTTTAACTTGATGATTTAGTTGATTGTTTTAACAAAATAAATTGCTTTGATGAGGAAATCCATTGGCTCCCTAAAGCAACATGAGTAGCACTTTATTAGTCCAAAGTTAAAAAATACATGAGTCCTTATTTTATAAAGATAGGTGGAGCCTTGTTTTTAATAAGGCTTATAATAAAGCTCTCAGTATTTCTGGCTAGGTTTAACATTTTAGATCCCTGAATGTGTAGTGTAGTTGTTTAACCAATCCAACATAAACTTGGCATTATAAAGATATTTTTAGTTAGATAAATTTATTTCTGCTATAATTGAACTTGCATCAACCCAAAGTTAACTCATTCCTTTGAAAAGTGGTATATTGCCACAGTTTGGATTATATTGTTGATAAGTTTCTAGACAACAGATGTGAATGGTATTTCACAGTGAATTGACCAAAAACTTCCTATGATGTTATTTTTTTAATGGGAGGATAAAATTTCAAATAACACAGTGTACCTTTGCTATAAAACATCAAAAGAGAAGTTAGAACTCAAAAACAGAGTAAGTTAAATGATAGTCCGGGTTGATGTGTCAGAATTGCAAAGTACTAGATTATATCCCCAAATGCTAACACCTGTGATGTAATACACTTGCAAATGATTGTGCTCACCCCATTCTCAAAGTGGGGCTTGAACATATGACTGGTTTAACCAATAAAATAAGAATAAAAATGAGATATCTCACTACTGGGTGGAAACTTTGAAAGTCCAACATGTTTTTTGTTTTTGTCTCTCCCTGCTACTGTGGTCAATAAAGTGAGAAAGAGGTCTAGGGTCAGAGCTCTTTCCCAACCTATATTGGACATGTTCTTTTTTAAATTGCTAAGATTTGGGGGTTGTGTTTCATTGCTGTACAAAGTAATTGAGTCTAAGACAATATTTTTGGTGTAATTCAAAACCTAGAGTTCCTAAAAACATATATATGTACCTATACATATTATGTATATTGTTTACCTATATGCATATATATGGATACACATATTACATATATGTACATCTATAAATAAACAAATTTTAAAATACATATCATACAGACATTCTAAACAAAATAACCTAGAAAAACAGGTCCTGGCACCATGAGGTATGAATCTTAATGCTCATCCTATCTTTGCTCATGACTCACTAATCAGCTCGGCTCACTAAGTCCCTCACCAACCTGATCCTCTCATCTGTCAGTTAAAAATCATTATAATATCTTAGCCTTATAAAATGCTTTCAAGAAGATCAAAGCAAATGAAAGCTACTTTTATTTAGCTCTCTTTATTACTGCAGTGACAGGCACATGTCAAGGAAATTTTTCACATCTGATCGACTGAGAAAATGAGGGGGAAAGGTGACAAGACTGGAGTGAGGGTACCCAATGGGACAGCGTTGAAGCAGTGTCCAGAACTCATCATATCACTGTGTGGTCCCTGCTGCCTCTCTACACCCTGCTATGATAACGATACTACGTGCTTTCATTATTTAAAAATATCATTGCAGGCACTTAGGATCTCTATTTTAAAAATAAGCATGTAAGTGAAGGTTTACTGATTATTCAGCCAAATCATAACAAAATGGATTTCACCTATAACTCTGGATGTTAGTAGCATCTGTGTAAATAGCCTTCACTTTTCAGCAACTCTTAAAACAGTAATTAAATGTTACTAGTGATAAACCAATGGAATTGAATATGAAATCCCAGACCACAGTGATTGTTTCTGTCAAAAATGGCCAGACTTGGGTGTGAGATCCTCACATCTCATGAAATAACGGAATTACAACATGTGAGGATCCTTGTGCAGAGTAAGCCTACTAACCTTACATTATACCCTCCCCACACATTCCTACCACACCACATCCCCGTTCCCTCACTAACTTCCTGGGAGTTAGGAAGAGAGCGTTTGTGCAAAATGCTGACCTAGCCAGGCATGGTGTTATCCCCAGTACTTGGGAGTCTGAAACAGGAGGATCGCAGGTTCAAGGACAGCCTCAGCAATTTAGTGAGGCTCTCATCAACCTAGAGAGACCCTGTTTCAAAATAAAATAGGGCCGGGGATGTAGCGCAGAGGTAGAATGCCCCTGGGTTCAATCCCCAGTACCACAAAAAGAGAAAGAGAGAGAGAGAGGAAGGAAGGAAGGACTGACCTGATGGTGAATAATAGCTATTTTGCTTCTGGATCTCTGGAAAGTGTGTGAATATCTCTGTACACTCACAAAACACATCACTTTCTAAAGCCCTTAACAAATGAACCAGAAGCAAGCTTGAACCATGTCTGGGGAGTGAATAAATAGAACGTGAGAGTGCAAGATAATACAGAGATTTCGATAATGGATCTGCCCATGAGAGAACTGGATAAGATTTTTAGATTTTTCAGAATTTCAGTAACAGTGAACTGAATGGTTGCAAACTTACAAAGGAAAACCAATCAGGACAGCCATTATGACAGATTTTCTGATAATAAAAATGAATTCCTAGCGCCAGGCGTGGTGGCGCACGCTTGTAATCCCAGTACTTTGGGAGGCGGAGACTGGAGGATCCAGGTTTGCGGCCAGCCT
>PVJS01000366.1:0-64128 GCA_004027185.1 Glis glis
GCCCTAATTTTTTATACTTTATTTTGAAACCGGGTCTCACGAAGTTGCGGAGGGCCTCACTAAGTAGAGAGAGAGAGAGAGAGAGACAGGGAGAGAGAGAGAGAGAGAGAGAGTGAGCTGAGGCTGGCCATGAACCCGGATCCTCCGGTCTCTGCCTCCCAAAGTACTGGGATTACAAGCGTGCCCCACCACGCCCGGCCTGGAGCATTGACTTCTACCCACGTCCTCTGACACAACTCTCAATACTTGTTTTAACTCACCACAGGTGACTTTGTGTTTGATGAGCACTTTCTTATCCTCAGAACCCAGGTTAGGTCTATCATTGCTGCCTCTGCTTTTCAAAGAGGAATCTTGGAGAAGGGTTCTGCAAACATGCAGCAGGGAGAATGAGACATATTTAGCTTCCAGGGGGAAAAAAACCTAGAAGATTTTCCTTTGCCTTAATTCTTGGAGCAGAACATAATCCCAAGAAGATTTATATTTTAACACTCTTTTCCCCCTAAGTATTCTTATAGCATGTCATTCTCCAGGGGGGGATTTAGTTTCAATTTGCGGGTTATTCATACCCTACAGTGGGGACTTTCATAAAATGCCGCATCATCTTTTTAGGAAACTTTGATCCAGAATGTAAGCTCCACAGGGTCATGGATTTCTGTCTGCTTTGACCACTGTTATCTCCTCAGAACTAAGAAGAGTGCCTGGTATGCAAGGACCATTTAACAGGACTTTATGGAATCAAGGACCAAACTAGTAAATATACTGCAATCTTCTTAAGAAAAACTCCAGCTAGTAACCCGGGTTCTGAACTCCCAGTTCTGTGTTCTTGACCTCAGCTAAACTTCTGATAGTTCATCAAGTCACTGCCATAAAAGGTAAATATGTAAAGCCAGCCATGGGAGTGCATGCCTATAACTCCAGTATTTGGGAGGCTGAGACAGGAGGATTGCAGGATCAAGATCGGCCTCAACAACTTAGCTAGACTCTCAGAAAACTAGTGAGACTCTTTAAAAATAAGGGCTGGGGGTGTAGCTTGGAGGCAGAACATCCCTGGGTTTAATCCCCAGTAATATACACACACACAGAGAGAGAGAGAGAGAGAGAGAGAGAGAGAGAGAGAGAGAGAAAAGGCAAATATATTTTAACACAAAACAAAACCAACCCTCCAAAATCCTCATCATTGAGTGTATCCCCATCTTATAGACCTTCAGGTACAGACTTTTATCCATCTGCCTCTAACACAGACCTGGGCCATCTCTTATTGGATGGAAGACACCAATTCACATGATTTTCAAGCGGGAGGTTGGTTTTTCCTGCATTGGCGGAGTTTCTGAACTACTGAACCAGAGTAAGCCATAGACCAAGAGCAGTATCTTAGTTGTTCCTTTGTTCCTTGTTTCTGTCACCATTTCAATCATTCACACATCTTTTCACCATGTGGATATTCAAGCTCTATTTTGTGGTAAGCATTCTGCTGGTTACTATGGATATGAATAGTCATAGAGCCTTCTAGCTGAAGGAGATAATGATATAGTGCTAATGGCAGGTATACAGCTTAAGCCTTTACTTATTTACTTTTGTTTCTCTTCTATGTCCATTATATTTTTCTATGCCTGATCTGCTAGTCATCTTGAGCAGTGTGGTAGGATAAAAAAAATTATAGAAAAAACACTGTGGTCCTAATCCTAGCTTTACATCTAATATTTATTTATTTATTTGTTTATTTATTTTGGTACTAGGGATTGAACCCAGGAACATTCTGCCTCCAAGCTACTACCTTAACCTTTTCATCTTTTATTTTGAAACAGGGTCTCACGAAGTGGCTGAGGGTTTCGCTAAGTTGCTGAGGCTGTCCTCAAACTAGTGATCCTCCTGTCTCAGACTCCCAAGTACTGGGGATACAGATATGTGACACCACACCCGGCTACATCTGATTTTTTAAAATGGACTCAAGTTCAGTGCCCTTCTGGGGACTCAGTTTACTCATCTCTAAAATGAGATATTAGAACTAAATATTTTATGAGACCCTTTCCAAGTCTTCCATGCTATGGTTAATGGGTCCTCTTTCTTCTCAAAATTTTCAGAAAATTAACCCTCATTGACTATCATCCCCTGACTTTGGGAATACAGTTTTTTTTCCCTAAGACTCTTTTCTTGAAATTAGCAGAATGATGTTGTATCATTAAAAACACCAACTCACCATGTTTCAGGGTAGAAATTCTTTTGTCTCTTGCTGAGGGAGGCTGGTAGGGAGAAGGTCATGGCTGTACCTATTATGCAGTTCTATTTCAGCCTGCTCTATAATTCTTTCCCTTTTTTGGATCCTATTTTCTTAGTGAGTACCACCCACCTACTTCTGGGAGACAAGGCCAGGTGAAAGACATCCTCAGACGTCTCAGCTGCTTCCTTATCCACCTGCCACGGGGTGCTGGAATCTCAGCAGTAATGTGGGAGCTGGTTTCTGAAAGAAAACTAGAGAAAGTAGCCAGTGGCACTGGGCCAATATCTGTTATGCGCAGGAAGCTTGTGAACTTACATATGCAGAGCTTGTATTGGGGAGCAAACAGTTTCTCATGGGCTAGCTCCAGAGAGCATTGGTGGTGGTTTCTGGAAAATAGACTTGAAAAAGAGAAAGTCTTCAATGGTCAGATTTGTCAGAAGATAGGAAAGAACACCTTGATAAAATTGAGGGAGCAATCACTGTATGATCCTCAAAGAGATTCTGATTTACATCATCTGACCAAGAAAGGTTGTAAGCACAAGGGGAAACAGGCTTCAGTGGCTTTTGACACCATTAACAACCCAAGGCTGGTTTTCTGGGTAGCCATATAAGGTTGCACAGTTTGTTTACTGTACAAAAAGATCTTGATGAAGAAGACGAATGGAGGCTGCATTTTGGCACAGGGCTGCATAACTATGCCTGAAAGGGACATTTTTTTGTTTGTTTGCTATTTGTCTATCTAGAGCCTTCCTTCCTTCCTTCCTTCCTTCCTTCCTTCCTTCCTTCCTTCCTTATGTGGTACTGGGGATTAAACCCAGGGACATTCTACCTCCAAGCTATACCCCCATCACTTTCTTATTTTTATATTGAAACAGGGTCTTGCTAAGTTGCTGAGGCTGTCCTTGAACCTGCAATCCTCCCGTCTCAGCCTCCAAAGTACTGGGATTGCAGGCATATACTACTACATTCAGTGACAGCATCCTTTTCTAATTTCCACATGGCATCTGTCCTATGAATGGAGGCCCTGACAGTATGAGTGACAACCAAGGACGCTTCAACTGCTTCTCAATGTCTTAGCTGTCTTCTATATGGACCTTTCCACTTCCAAACACTCATCCAATGCTGCTCTTTCCTCCCCTCTTCTTGGGCAGTCACACCCACCCTCATTCTGCCACTGTCATGGACATTCCCCAAACTCCCACATTCTTACCTTCAGCTTTCATCCCTCCTCCAAACTCCAAAATTCTTGTACCTGAGTGCCAAATGCACATTTTCTCTAGACTTTCCCAGGAAGTCTCAGAATCCTCATTTTTCCTTCCCCACTAATCTGCTTCTTAGGTTCTCTATCTCTAATAATGGTAACATCATTGGTCCAAGATCAAGCCAGAAGAAGGTTAGTAACTATTCTCATGCCATTCTTCTTCCTCACCCAGAATAATGATGATGATGATGATGATGATGATGATGATGATGATGATGATGATACTAATGTAATTTATAGTAACTACTAATATTTATTGAGTGTTTATCATGTTTTAGACTCTATGACCATTCCTGACCCTTGTTCTCTGCTGCTATGAGCCTACAAATTTGCACATTTCCATGTTTATTGCCTTGAAGTTGGAGAGCACTCAGTTCAGAAAGCCATAGGTGTGAAATTCTTACCTTTTCCAGTGGCAGTTTTTCAAGAGTAAATATTCAGTCCTATGACTTCTGTCTTCTTTTAGGCACCTTCCATAGTTTTTACATAGTTGATGTTGTTTTAAAACTAATCTAGCAGGCCATGGTGGTGCATGGAAAATAGTCTACCATCTAAAGGTATAGAATTCATACTGTCTAGCTTGGTGTTCTAGACATTCCCCTCCTATTGCATTTCTTTCCATGGGCAAGGCCACACCCAGTAACTTTGCAATCTCAGAATTCCATTCACACTGCCCTGCCTCCATGCCTTTTCTCATGTTCTTCTTTTACTTTGGAATACTCTTTCTCCTCACCCTCCATTCTCTGCCTTTCCAAACTGTATTCAACAATTGGCTTAAGTGACTCCTCTTTTGGGACATTCACCTCTTTTCAGGTGCTTCAGATATATTTACTGGACACGTCATATGTGCCAGGCAATGAACAATACCCTAAGGCTATGAGTTTGAGTAAGAAACATTTTCCATCCCTCACTGAATAGCTCACCATGAAATGGTGCGATGCTGTTTAAGATTGACCACATTTCCTCTCCAAAGCCCATGGCTCCCAGCCTTTGTTTCACCTTTGATACATACACATAGTGGGTGCTTCATGGTAGTTTATGGATTAAATAGCTTCTGAAAGACATTGTTTTTTCCTCTATTGTATATTTTGCTATTCTTTTCTACTCCTTATCACAATGAAGCATCTGTTGGCCAGTGAAGTCAAGCCCCTGTTCTAGGGCTGGCTACATCCCCAGCCCTATTTTTGAAACAGGGTCTCACTAAGTTGCGGAGGCCTCACTAAGTAACTGAGGCTGGCTGTGAACATGGATCCTCTGGTCTCAGCCTCCCAAGTACTGGGATTACAAGTGTGTGCCACCACGCCCGGCTATGGGGACAGTTTTTAAAAAGTACTGGGTAGAGATTGTTGCCTTTTACATATCTGGCCTCCAAGAGTCATCTACTGACAACATCATTTAGAGTGAGTTATTTTCAGCAAGCTACTGTGCGGGTGAAGTTATTTGTCCTTCTTAAATGAACTCTTCAGGTAAGGTGAGAAGAAAGAGGAATGATGGGAAAGAGTCCTTGTGTGCAAATAGAACAGACATGCCTCCCACCTGCGAGTTCTCATTCCACAATATACTATCTAAACCTTGCCCCAAAGACATATATTTGCTTGACCCGTGATGATTTTTAAAAACATAACAATGGGCCTCTGATTTAATAAAGAAAAAAAGGACCTTCGGATGGGGATAATTGTGGATAATGCTCAGGCTTCGTGCCAACATGGTGTCATTGGTACATTGAACATTACTTCCATGGCCTTGGAAACCTTTGAAATTTTTTTTTTTGCGGTACCGGGGATTGAACCCAGAGGTGTTCTACTTCCGCGCTACACCCCCGGCCCTATTTTTTTTACTTTATTTTGAAACCAGGTCTCACGAAGCAACCTTTGACATTTTGATTCCCTACGTCCTTCTTTGTCTGTTTGTTTCTCTGGTCATCAGGGGACAAGTCCAGTGTGGCAGGCTCTGGGTTCTGAAATATCTCACCAATTGAATGCTCCTAGCTACTCTGCCAGAGAGATGTCATTATACCGTTTCTACCAATAAGATATTTGCAGTTCAGATAAGTTAATGAACTTGTCCCAGGTAACACAGACATTGATGAGAAGTGCTAAGATCAAACCTAGAGCTGTCTATTCCCAGAAGAGTCTGTGGAATCAAAGTAATACATGTGAACCGCCTCTGAGCAAGGATAATGAGGGAATTTCATCCTTCAATGATATAGTTAGGATGTTATTCAAGAACTGTTCCTTGGAACCAGGTCCCTCCTAGGGTGGAATACACTCAAATCAGGGAGCTTAAAGCACTGTGTGAATTATTTAAAACAGAAGCACACTCTAATGTAAACGGAGTATTTGGAATAATCCAGGATTGGGTCCCCAGGGAAGAGAGATAAATCAGATGAGATTTGCAAGGTGTTTTATTTTTCTCTCCTCTTATCTCAAATCTCTCTCTACCTTTGATTCATCAAGGTGAAATCAGCCAGACTATTTGATGATTAGGAGGGGAAAAAAGCAGCCAACCACATGTCTGTGCATTTCAAGTATTCCAAGACTCTTTAGGTTGCAAATCTGTCTAGCGCTTTCTTCTTTTCTAGTCAATAACTAAAACCAAAGTGGTTAGACTTCATCAAAATCATGGATGAATTCATGACAGACCCAAGGCAGAACTCTATCCAGTGAGTCCCCTCCAGCAAGTTCTCTTGTGCATGGCCTCGTATAGCAGGTCTGACTGTCTCTGAACTTTCAAAATACCAAACAGCACTCTTCTGGCATTTAAAATCCGAGCCTTATATTGTCAATTATCTTGTCTACCACCTACATCTAAATTTCGTATATTCAAAGGCTGCACCTTTTTTTTTCCTTACATATCTCCAGTTCATAGTGGGCATACATTAAATCCGTTGCACTTTTTTTAAATGATAATGGTGATAACATTCTTGATATCCTCGGCTCTGCAGAAGGATACATTATTCATGATGGGGAAAAAGTGCTTATAATATTGATGTGGACAGTGATAAAAATGAATGATGACAATTTTGCGGGTGATAACAATAATAATAGATCCAACTGGTGCCAATGTGGATGTTCACATTTACATAAAGGTGGTGATGATTTTGAAGGTGCTGATAATTGGAGGAGGAGGATACCTATGACTCTTTTCCAGATATTCAGCATTTTGCCCGGGCATGTTCGAGATTCTGCTTGAATCCATTTGGTTCTTCTTGGTATAAGCTGAATTCTAGGTCTCCTAAAAAAAATGAATTAACTGGATACTGCCAGTGAAAATCAGAAAAAGAGCATCCTGGAAGCTCTAGTGAAGTTGTATTTCTTCTTAAATTTCTGATGCTACTGTAGTTTCTCTGTTCATCAGGAGACAAGTCTAGTGTAGCAGGCTCTGTGTTTGGCTATATCCTACCAAGTGAATGATCCTAACTACCATACAGATGTGATTATACAGCTGGGCGTGGTGGCGCATGCTTGTAAGCCCAGTACTTTGGGAGGCAGAGACCGGAGGATCCGGGTTCACGGCCAGCCTCAGCTCTCTCTCTCTCTCTCTCTCTCTCTCTCTCTCTCCCTGTCTCTCTCTCTCTCTCTCTCTCTCTCTCTCTCTACTTAGTGAGGCCCTCCGCAACTTCGTGAGACCCAGTTTCAAAATAAAGTATAAAAAAAATAGGGCAGGGGGTGTAGCGTGGAGGTAGAACGCCCCTGGGTTCAATCCCCGGTACTGCAAAAAAAAAAAAAAAAACAGATGTGATTATACCATTTCTATCAATAAGGTATTGGTAAATAAGAAATTAGTAGAAATTGACCTTGGGAATCTTGCTATGCATTTTTCAATAGTAGGAAAAATGAACCTTGGACAGGGTAAACTTTGATGGTTTCAAAAACTCTGTCATAAATTAACATGAAGTTGCTCTTTTTCCTCATCAGAAATCCGTGAAATTCATTAAGAACAGAAGAAAGCCTGATGGAGATAGAGGAGGAGGAAGAGAGAGAGAGAGACAGAGAGAGAGACAGAGAGACAGAGAGACAGAGAGAGACAGAGAAAGAGAGAGAATGGATAAATAGAATGAAATGATGGAGATGATAACTTTAGCACCCAAAAGCCTAAACTCAAAGTTCCCTTTATGCTATTAATCCCTAAGTGCGAAACTTTAATGATCAGAAGAATAATTAGATGGAGAGTTATCAGGATGGGCTCTTGAAAAGAAATGTCTAAATTGAAATTTTACCTTCACCAGTTATTAGAGGTGGACCTTGGGTAAGTCAGTTAACTGCCCTCCGCTCCACTGTGACCTTATCTATATGATGAGTACATTCATATCTAATTTTCCTGTGGGGGGGTTAAGTGTATATAAAGGCTGGAGGTCAGACTCCTCAGTGCTAACACACGTGTGCAATTCCCTGATTCCTCTCTCCCATCCCTGTTCCATTCTGAACAGGCAGACCCATTCTTGCACCAGCTCCACAAGAGCCCAGACAGCCTTCCTCCCGGGTTTGTTCCCAGTCCTGATTGCAGTGATTTTCTAGAACTCTTTTTCTTTTTCCATGCCTGTAAGAACTTGATTAGTATGCGCAGGAGTGGCCTGTCCATACCACACTGCAGCAGGAGCCCAGAGGCGGCAGAAGGCCTTGGGAACCTTGCTACGCAGTTCCCAATGGTAGGAAAAATGAACCCCAGACAAGCTAAGCTTTGCTTGTTTCAAAAACTCCGTCATAAATTAACGTAAGGATGCTCTTTTTCCTCACCAGCCAGAGGACGGGTGCATTTCAGTAGGCAATTAATCTTGGCTGATCTATATTAAATATTTATCTGCTGAAATGAGCCCAGTATTGTAGTGGTATTTTTCATTATAGGACTTTATCATTTCCAAAGAGATTTCCATGTGCCGGCTCCCTTGTATATATTAAACCCGAATTTCCTGTGGAATGACACATCTTTCTTGGTGGCGACCTTTTCTCTCTGTAACAAGCTACTGATATGTTGGAATTTACAGGGTGATAAACACATTTATTGAGAAGGAGGGCGTGGAGCAATCTAGTATTTGCTTCCCTAATAAAAACCTTGGAGATAGACTGGGAAATATGGAAATTGCTTCCCATTTTCAGCAGAAGAGAGTAAGGGGGGCAAGCGGTTGGGATCAATTCTTGAAAAAGCCCCAAGGGTAGGGGGAGGGAAAGAGTTGCTTTGATATTAGCTATTATAATTCCGTACCTATTAATTGGGGCTTTACATTTACTTCCATTCCTTAGTTCAAGACTCACAACCATCCCCAAAGAAAGAATATCTCCATTTTAAAAATGAGGCTGTGAAAATTCCAAGGTCTTTGTCCAGCCCAGAGATGGGGCAGCACTGGAATTGGAACTCTGATTTGATGATGGCCAAATCCAGGATTCTTGCCTAATCCACACTGCCTCCCACAGGGGGAAAAGAGAAATGCAGCTTCATTGGCTTCTGGCTCTATGAAATTTGATATTCAAGTCTCTGGGGAGTATGCAATTTATTAAATCTGAGATTCAGCCTAGGTTTAAACCAGGCCTCTAGAAACACATGAGTATGTCCAAGGATAACTAAAGTCAAAAGAAAGTGATGCAAGATGTGCAAAAAGAGGAATCAAGAAAAGGGGAGGGAAAGAGAAGAGGTCTGGTAGGTTAATGAGCCCTTGAAAGCCACGGAGGGTGGCATATCCCTGTAATCACAGTACTTGGGAAACTGAGACTGGAGGATTGTAAGTTCAAGGCCAGGCAAGGCAAGTTAGTGAGACCTGTCTTAAAATACAAATAAGTAAATTAAAAAGCAAGGGCTGTAGCTCAGTGGTAGAATGCCCCTAGGTGCAATCCTTGGTACCAAAAAAAAAAAAAAAAAAAAAAAAGTTAATGTGCATTCAAATCAGCTTGGGGTCTGATTAAAGATGTGTATTATGATTCACTTAGTCTCAGGTGGGACCTGGGCTTCTAAATTTCTCCACATTATTCTAAAGCTCACCAGTGGATGCCCATGGTCCCTGTCCAACTTCACAGGAGGAATTCCTGGAGAGGGAGAACTCAACTCAAGACAAATGGGATACTTGTCATGAGAGACGGAAAAGAAGTTCAGCATGCACCAGCAACATAGATTTATTTAGGAAAGCAGATATAAGGGAGAATGTGGTTATCTCCAGAGAGAGACAGCAACCTGCTGCTGGTCTGGGTGTTAACGTTTATAGAGGTGTAGTAGATAGGGTTGGATTAGAGGAGGAGGCATCAGGGTGGAGTTACACACTTTTGTGCCAGTTTTTTCCAGCATATACATCCTGTTGCAGGCTAGGGCTTGGGTTAAGAGTCAAGTGCTAAGGACCTGGGCTGGGTGGCTCTAGCGTTGCTGGTTTTGCATTTCATAGGTTCATGGCTGTTTCCTGCATTCCAACAGTTTACTGAGACTCAGTTCTTTTTTCTTTAGCCAGGCGTGGTGGCAATATGCTTGTAATCCCAGTACTTGGGAGGCAGAGGCCAGAGGATCCTGGTTCGCAGCCAGCCTCAGCTACTTAGTGAGGCCCCCCACAACTTCGTGAGACCTGGTTTCAAAATAAAGTATAAAAAATAGGGCCGGGAGTGTAGCTCAGAGGTAAAACGCCCCTGGGTTCAATCCCCGGTACCGCAAAAAAAAAAAAAAAAATATGTGTTTTGATTTTCTTGGATCCCCAAATTCCTTTCTCACAAGGGCTGCACTTCAAGCAGTAAGGTTAAGGTAAGGAACAGCCTCAGGAGGAAATAGGGATAATCTCATCAGGTGACAAGGTGAGTCTTGGCCTCAGAGATCTGAGACTGGGAAAGGATGGTTTAACCCATTGTGTCCCAAAGTACTAAATCAAATTGAAAATTTGGGACTTAATGAGTTAATGCTGTGTCATTTCACTCCCCCCCTTCCCTTTTTAAATCCTTAGGGCAAACCTGTGTTTTGTAAGAGTGACAAGTATTTTAGTGATCTTTTGGTTCAGTGGTTCTCAAACATTAGCCTGCCTCATAATCACCTAGAGGCCTTGCTGAAACAGATCGCTGAGCCTGCCCACAGAGTTTCTAAATTGCTGCTGGGTTTGGGGCAGGGCCAGAGATCTTGCATTTCTAACAAGTTCCTAGGTGATGAAGCTGATGCTACCGAGGCAGCTGTTCCAGGGACTTTGAGGACCACCGTTTTCTTTCAACCCTTTTATCCTAAAGAAAAACATAAGGAGGCCCAGAGAGGGTATGTGATTTCCTTGATAGCTACAGAACCAGTGAGGGGCAGAATCAGGCTTCAAACTCCATGAGTTCCCAGCCCAATACTCTTTGTACTTCTCCATATCTTTGGACAAGTCCTATCATCAATTTGTGTTGTGGAAAGGTGTGTGTATGAGAAATCTAAGAAGTGGTGGCTGGTGAGGATGATGACTTTGGCAGCTGTGATTAATATCACACTGAAGAAAAAAGAACCCGCCTTCCTCCCAGGGGCCTAGAGCTTTTGTGTTTGCGGTACACATGGAAATGCGCCACCGTGAGCGGTAATCTATCACCACACTCTCCCCTGTGACCAGCTGTTACTCTCCCTTCGGTTTCACTCAACATGAAAAAACATTATTTCTGGGCAAAATTAAATTTGGGGTTTTTGAAAATAAAACAACATTCTGTTCCCCAGTCCTTTCTCAGAATCCCTTTCTCTTTCTTCCAAAGGTTATAGCTCCGGGCATTGTTGCTGCATATTGAATTCTTAAAAGGCTTTTCTGTAACAACAACTGGAGAGGGTGGGCTTATTTTTCATGGCATCCTTTATTTAATTTCCTTCTTTGCCTTTTGCTCCCCCATTTTGCTTCTTCTTTCTCATTCCTCTTCTTGTTTATATCCTTCCCTCTCTGTTTCTGTCCTTCCTCTCCCTCAGTCCTCCTCGTAAGGCATTACTAGCTTTCAGAGCCCAAAGCAACCCTCATTCCAGGGTCTTGGTACTACTTGATTGCAGGACCAAGGTAGCAACCCAAGTGTCTTGCTCTTTCCTATCATGAATCTCAACTATTCTCCATCGGAGCCCCATTCTCAAGTTCAGCACAGCCCCCAACACTGACACCTCTTCTACAATGGTCATTCTCAGAAGAGGGGTAGGAGTGGTTATGAGATCATGGAACTGAGGGCTCTGTCAAAATTATCCAAACCCTTGGACGGCATGGAAAAGCCAACACTTTCAGATCTTGTTGATAGAAGCATAAATCTGTGTTTTTGAAAATTCAAGCTGTTTATGAGCTATGATTCTATAAGTCCACTCTAGCAACCATCTCCAAGAAATACAACGTATACAGAGGTGCACTTTACAATATTTATTGCAACATCGTACTAGCCAAAAAGGACAAAAAAAATGGAAGCAAACTGGATATCTATCAATTAAGGTTTGCTCAAAGAGATTATGGCACATCCTTATAATAGCACAAAGCCACTAAATAGAATGAAAAACATCTGTGTGTACTGATCTGGAAAAATATATATATAGTCAATGTGACAAATAATGGAAGTTGTACACACCCACATACCCACCCACCCATACACCATCATGGCCTGGTGTTTATTAAACAATCAAAACAGTTTATGTGTCTATGCATAAATGTTTGATTTATATAAGCAAAAGTGAAAGTATGAAGATGTATTATAAACTAGTAGAAGAATGAGCAATTTTCAACTTTTCAAGAGAACACCTTCCCATGTGTTCACATTCCCTGAGAAGACTGATTTAGTCTCACTTGCCCATAGTGAATTCCCTGGTGCCCTAAAGTACCCCCCAGCCTCTCCTATTGCTCTTTCTGCCTCTCCTGCCCTCTCTCCCTTCCTCTCCAAGCACACTGCCTAAGTGATTTTTGTTGTTGTTGTTGTTGTACTGCAGTTGAACCCAGGGGCAATCTCTCTCTGAGCTACACCCCAACCCTTTTTATTTTATTTTTTTAAATTTTGAATCAGGGTCTTTCTAAGTTGTTGTGGGCCTTGCTGATTTGCTGAGGCTGGCCTTGAACCTGCGATCCTCCTCTCTAGGTTTCCCAAGTACTGGGGTTATAACTGGGGTTATAGGCATATTCCACCATGCCCAGCTTGCCTGCCCTGCGTGTTTTTTTTTTTTTTTGAATGCTAACATCAGTGCCGAAAGGCTGAAAGACCCACAGAAGAAGAGAACTCGTTTCCTGGTAGTTCTTCCTCAAAGGCAAGCTGATTGATTGCAGATTGCAACCAGGCCCAACTTTCTGTCCCAAATGACAAATGAAGAGCTCTTAAAAACAGAATAAAATATTCCATATGCGGAGAAGTATCTCCGCCAGGCCAGGCATGAAAGGCAGTGAGCAATGAGAATTGTGTGTAATTCCTGACCCATCACAGCCCGTCTCATTTCTACACTCGGGGGACCACGTTAGCAGTGTTGGCTTGACTGGGCTTCTCTGGCTTAGCCCTCAAGGTCCCTCCACCTTCCATACCCAAACCGCACTCATCTCCCTCACCTTCCTTTCCTGCACCTTCCTGCTGGTGGCGCTGTCCGCATCCCAGGCACCTTTGACACACACATACCTTGGAAGTCACTCACCTGTTTCCTCCATTTCTAAAAATCCTAAACAGTCTTGCAGGCCTTACTGAAGGCTTCCTTCTCTCAGAAGTCTTCTTTCCTGCATCCCTGCTCTTTAAGAATTAAACAAATCTCACTTGCTCTGTTACTAGAGCAATTATTTAATGTTGCATCGTACAGAACTGAGTCGGGGCTGGTTCTTGACACCAAGTTATTCCTGAGGACAGGGATCATGTCTTTTTCTTTGTATACTGATTGCCTCCTGCATGGAAGATGTCCAATGAATGAAATAAAGGACAAACCAGGGGACAAAACAGTTAGATGATAAATTGAGTCATGAGATTCCTGGTTCAGTGAGGCCTACTAAATAATTACTATTAAATCGCAAATGGCTTTAATTCAACAGCATTTAAAGCTACTAGACACTTTCCCCATGCGCACACCCTCTGAAACCTCTGCCTTCTTTCTCTTTCTACGTCGTCATGCATCTATAGCTCCAGCATTCTCATCCTGCAATTCTGGTGAAACTTTAATTTGTAAACACTTACGTGTGTCCCAAAATGTCTCTTCTGAGATCGTCTACCCATCTATCCTTATGTTGAGCATTTTACTTTATTGCTACTTTTCAAAATTGTAACCAAGGCTGCTGTGTTCTTCTTTGTGCACATAGCATTTTTTTCCTTTCGAATTATTTCCTTAGGATAGATTCCCAGCAGAAGGCTTATTAGGTCAAAGCATATGAACATTCTTATAAGCCTCATTAATTTTGACCCCACTAATTCAAAATTTGTGCTGATTTGGGCATGTAGTGAGCTCCCTTTTACTCTCTCTTCGAAAGGAAAATTGCTAAATAATAAATTGGCGTGAACGCAATTTCCAGGGTGCCATTGACAGTATTTCATGCGAACATTTTTAAGTGTTTTTCGGTAGGCTCCTTTGTCTCGCATACAGAATTGATATGCTAATTATAATTTATTCTCATCAGTTCATTAGTGCAAGCCTTCAATGATCAACACTTGTTTAACTAATTTCCACCTTTTTTTTTACATGGCGGATGTGAATGGGACTGGGGCTATCACTGAAAGGGTTCCCACTGGTTTCATCTGAGACACCTGTGTGAAGCACATGTTACTTGCTGGGTATTGTTTTGGTGCTGAAGACACAGGCATGAATAAGACAAGGTCTTTTCTCTCAAGGGGTTCAACTCTAATAGCAGAGCCTGGTCTGCAAACAAATAATGGGTTGGCAAATGGATGACTGGACAGGAGAACCTGGCCAGGAGAAACTCACATAGGTAGGCACCATGGAAAAATCCCTAGGATTAATCACATCGCCAAGTTGAGTTCTACAGGAGTGGGAATTAACTAACCCAAGACTTTACAGGGGGCACATTTTTCAGTTGATGCATGCATTAGATGATGTTTGTTTGTTTTCAAGTATTAAATTACCCAACGTTTTCATGAACTCAAACAGAACTTCCCCCAAGTAGCCTGAGTTCATATGGCTTTATTTCTCTCTTCTGCAAAGCACACGGGGGCGTACCTGAGGAGGTCGGAGTTCTCAGCTCAGCTCTGCTACAGATGTGCTCTGAACTCTGGCAAATCGGTGTGTAAAAGTCTGAACCTCAGTTTTCTCATCAATAAAATGGAAGAAAAATATTATATCTGATTCCTTAGGTGGGATATTATGAATGTAAAAAAAATCAATTGACAGAAAATGCCTTAAATTATATTAAAAAAGAGGCAAGGTAGATGAATTCATCTTATTTACTCAGTTATTACAGAGCCTCCCTTGGCTTCGCAGGCACCTCTCATCCATCTCTCTGTTTGAAGCTCCCCATTGGAGCAGAGTCACAAATATAATCTATGGAACATGAAAATGGTTCCCTAATAAGCTCTATATGAGGCCAGAAAAAAAGTGCCAAACAAAATCAGCAAACAATCAGTCAGGGAGGCGGCTCTGCGTCTGACTGTGTAGGGAACGGTTCATTGCTTGCAAAGATGAAGGCTTTAAATACAACCAGTGCTCTGGTGCAGCCAGGCTGCCGGGGGATGTAGGGAGGCGGAGAGGGAACCACGGGAGGGCCCAGAATCGGGGTAGTCAGGGTTCCTGGAAGGGACCGGAAAGATCATCCAGTAGTAGCCCTGAGTTGTAAATACAGAAGAGTCCCAGAGAAGGAGCAAAACAAGAACAAGATTTATGTACCTCGCCCAAGCATTACAGCGTGCAAACGACATGCGGTGTAGCTTGATTCCATATAGATGAGGGCCAATCCCAGGAGTTAGTGGATGCTAGTTGCTGGAAAGTTCTTTAAGCAGAGGTAGGGTGACCTTTTGTTGCAACGTGTCAAGCAAGGGACTGGAGGAGTCAGTGAGCAGTGGGAGGTGAGTGGACCCTGCTCCAGCTTCTGCAATGCTTTCCTCATAGATGCTACACTCCCCTGGAAAGATGCCCAGATAGGTTTAAATCTCAGGGAATCCTCTGTCTTTTTCTGAAATGTCATGGTCTGGTTGTCCTCATTCAAGACACAGGGAACCTTCCTCTGATCCCCAGGCTCTCCTTCCCTCAGCATTTCCCTGCATGGATCTCTACTTCTCAATCAAAACCTCACAACTGACTTTGAGGTTTGTCTCTAGTTCTGTCATGGTAGGCTTTTCTCGTGGGACCCCTGGTACGATAGTATATGTTTAAAATTTTTTTTGGCAATGTTTCACATTTGTTAGTAATGCTTCTCCGTCTCTCTCACTTCCAAAAATAAAAGCTCTGATTGTTAGTGTTTGCCAGTTTCCGTGGTGTAAATATTCTCATTGTCAAGGTGGAAATCTGGTGTCCCTCAACATGGAGTTGGGGAGAGAGGGGTGCATTCAGTTTGCAGTGGGGGCCCATTCCAGCACACCAATGCCTGGAGCTGGGTCCTTTATGAAGGTTTCATCCCATCTAGTGTATTGCAGAAATTGATGATTGCACCAAAGAGGGAAAGGTATGGATAGAAGGGAAAAATGAATACCATAATAATAAGAAGAATAATCTGAATGTGTCTCAGCAAGTGAATAGATAAGCAAACGATGATGTGTCCTTACCATAGGCTACCAAAAGAGAAAAGAACAACACACATGCACAATAACTTGGATGAATCTCACAAGGACTGGGCTGAGTGAAAGAAGTCAGACCCCCGAGGCTGCAGAACTCTGTGATTCCTTCTTTATAGCCTTCCGTGAAAGGCAAAACTACGGAGATGGAGAGCATAATAGAGGCTGCCAGACCTGAAGGGGTAGGAGGAAGGTTTGACCACAAAGGTTGATTTGGGGATGGTGGAACTATTCTTTACTTTGATGGTGGTTAATAACACTATGCATTTGTCAACTCTCATAGAACTGTACACGAAACTACAACTTTACTGCAGATGAATTTCCATAACAATAAAATAATAATAATGATAGAGGTAAGAAGAGAGAAATAAAGGAAATTAAGAGGCCAAAACGGAGTTTACATTGGTAGAGTTTCTTTGAAGGGAAATGAATCAATATCTATATTATTTAAAATGGCAAACTCTCTTGCCCAGCAATGCGCTCTCTCAGAATCTACCCTGGAGAAGACATGCAACTGTGTGCTGGGAGGCTTGGATGAAGGTTCTCATTGCCAGATAATCTGTAACATAATAGTGAAAATATCAGCACAGGTTCGAGGCCAGTCTGAGCAACTTAGCAAGACCCTGTTTCAAAATAAAAAATAAAAAGGGCTGGGGGTATAGCTCAGATGTAGAACACACCTGGGTTCAATCCCCAGGAAAACACACACACACACACACACACACACACACACACACACAGAGTGAAAATATCTACTGATAGGTAAATGCAAAAGTTAAGTTTAGGTTTACTGATAATGTGGGACACTCTGCAGTCGTCACTAAAACAAAATAAAACTATTTTCACTGACACAAAAAGTGCTATAGTGGATTTTGCTTAAAAATGTTGCACAATTATACATATGGTAGTATTCCCCACATTTATTAAGCCAACATAAACACACACACGCACACGCAGCAACAGTTTACATTTTGGTAGGGTATATTTATATACATGCAATCATCAAAAGAAAAGTCAGGAAGGTTTCACCATGATAATGGCGATTATCTATAATTAAAACTTTCTTTTTAAACAAAGAAACCATATCCACGTATCGCTTGGATAATTAAACATAAATGAACTGTCATTAGGAAATATTATGATGGAAAGTTAGGGACCTTATTGGGGATGTATTTAGGAAGGAACCCAATTAAGATGACTGTTGTAGATATTTCAGGAAAATGAATCCTGCAGTAAAGATGTTTTGTCTGGCTGCCGTGAGGGGGAAACTTGAAAGAGAAGGAAAGGAGAAGGGAGTAAAGAAGAAAAGATAACTGATAAGGAAATAGGAGAAAGGAAAATGTAAAAGGGATTAGAAACTGGAAGGGAGGGAGAGGAATGAGAGAGGAAAGAAAGGTCAGGGATGGGTGAGTGGTCAGGTGGGGAGGATGGGGGAGAGGGCATGGCTGTGTTCTGTTGTTTTATATTCTCTTCCCAGGGAACCAGAATCACTGCTTCTCTTTCCTGGCTAATAGGCTTGTATTTCAAATGCCTCAATGTGTGTACCATATAGAACATGAACAAGTAGTAGAGCATGCTCCCTAATGAGTGCCTAGACATATCACATGGTTTGGGATAATGTGTCCATCAAAATTTAGTGAGAATAGCCCTGCAGGTGTGGCTGAGTCTTGCTCCTTATGAGGTTGCAAAATATTTCGTGATATGGATGGATTGGTTGCAAGCATCTAACATGTTGTTTCAGACCTGACCAGTGGCATATCCATGTCTGGATTAGTATTAGAGGGCCCATTGTATTAAGACCATGCAAGAAACCGCACCATCTCTCTTAAATGAATCAATCAACACAGAGTACCTAATAGGCTCAGCATATATTTCATGAGTGTATCAGTCAGCTTCTCAACATTATAACAAAATACCTGGCAAGGCTACTTCTAAAGAGTAGAAGGGTTATTTAGCTCACATTTTGGGAGGTTCAATGCCCAAGATCAGGAGACCCCATTGGTCTGACCTCTGGTGAGGGTGGTTAGTGGCAGCAGAACATGGCAGGAACATGTGCCCAAGGAAGCCGTCCTAGGAGCAAAAACAAAGAGGGCAGGCAGATCCAGCCTTGCTCCCTTGGTAACAACTCTTTCTTGAGAACTACCAAAGGGGTCACACAGAAATCCCTTGTGCTCTAATGACCTAAGGACCTCTCACTAGTCTCTGCCTCCCAGAGGTTTTACCACCTCTCAACAGTACCAACATGGTATCCAAACTTTTATCCATAGTGAACCCCTGAGAGACAAACTGTATTCAGACCTCAGCAATGAGCCACTACTGTGTGCTGGCCACTGCAGAATAGTCAAAGAAGACAAACAGAATGAGGTCAGAACCATAAAGGTGCAAGCTCACAGTCTGGTGAAAGTTAGGAATTTATACATAAATCAAATAAAGATGAAATAGCAATGAATTTAGAGACGCTTTGACCTTAACAAACTGCAGTGCTTCCTCATTGGTTAGAAGGCGTCCTGTTCATTTGAAGGTGCACTTTTGTAAGCCTCAAGTATTTATTAAAAGAAAAAAAATATGAGCCTTCTTTTTAGACACACCTTATGAACTTTAACCATCTATAATTGGGAATCAAGTAATTAATAGTTCAGGTACCCAAGGTCCAGATTCAGGCAAAACTGGCAAATCCCAGCTCTGGTTTTACTTATGGATGATTTTAGAGCCGGGCATGGTGGCGCTCGCTTGTAATCCCAGTACTTTGGGAGGCGGAGACTGGAGGATCCGGGTTCGCGGCCAGCCTCAGCTTTCTCTCTCTCTCTCTCTCTCTCTCTCTCTCTCTGCCTAGTGAGGCCCTCTGCAACTTTGTGAGACCCGGTTTCAAAATAAAGTTTAAAAAAAAGTAGGGCCGGGGGTGTAGCGCGGAGGTAGAACGCCCCTGGGTTCAATCCCCAGTACCGCAAAAAAAAAAAAAAATGGATGATCTTGGGCAAGTCATGGTCCTGACTAAGCTTCAATTCTAATTTAGAGATGGAGATGTGATTTAACCCATATGGTTATTATAAGCATTAAACAATGTAATTATGCGAAGTATATGGCACAATGTATGTGTGTTTGTATACATGCATATATTCTCCATAGTATCTATAGAATATAACTATACCTATGGTAAATATAGCATATATGTTTATGTACATGCATATGTGTATGCATAATTTAACTAGTAAATCCTCCAAATTAAGAGCTGTATTTACTCTCTGTGACTTGGAGCCACTCCTTCATATTTTATGATCCTGACAAAAATCATTTACATCTTTAAGTTGTTTCCTAAATTTAGAGAATGGGCATAACGTTGATTCTTTGCATATTTTCATATTTGGTCCCGGGGCTGACCTGTGAGGTAGCCAGATCTGAGATAATCCTTCCACTTTATAGAGGACACTGGTGAACAGCAAGTTGGAGAGACTTTCCCAGGGCTGCCCAGCAAAAGAATGGGTGTTCCTCCAGCCCTGTCCATGATGCATCCCAAGCAGGACCAGCTGTGGTTCAGTCCAGCAAAACAGAGCCAAATCCATTGGCAGAAGCACAGGGACTCTCAAAGGTTCTCTGTAAATCCCCACCAAATCCGTCTTAGTCACCCTGGTTTAACTATTTACCTCTGTTTACGCTTCAGTTTGTTTCTCTACTAGAGTTTGTTTTCCCCTCAAGTGCTCTCACATCCTAGGGTCCTGCTTTCCAGGGCTGGATCACTTAAGGCCAGCAGAGGGAAGCTGGCTTCTCACCCTGCTCTCTCCTCTGTGATGCTCTCTCTGTTTCTCCGAGCTGGGAAACACCTGCCCTTTAGAGAACATAGCGGGCAGGGAGGTGGGAAGTGGGAAGGAGGACAGAGGTTTCCTTGGCTGGGCAGCGTGGGGGATGACTCAGGATACACAGGACAGGTTTGACTCAGGGGGGTTAGGTTGCAATTGATTCATTTTCTGCTTTTAGCATCCTAGCCTGTGACAATCTATACCCCAGCCTAGGCATACAATGTCATCTTATTAGTTTGTATTTTTATAATCAGCTTCAACCCTATGCCAACGTCTGAGAATGCAAAGGTAGAGGAGATTTATCCTAAGGAAGCTTGCCATTCTATACAAAAAAGGAAGCCACAGACAAGCAGAATAACATAGTCACCAATGGATATGCAATTAGCTGGGTACCCTTGGACAAGTAACACAACCTTTCTGAACCTGGTATTTTTGCCTTATCTTGGCTTTAATCATACCTTCCCCTTTCAGTTGGAACAATTGAGTGAGGTAATATTTAAAACCCATGGTGCTTGATGATTCATTTCTTCAAAGGAGTATTCATGAGATCATCGTAAAGGACCAGTTCGGGCTGAAGAGGCACTCTGAATATTGGAAATCTGGACGACTTCCTATGAAGTAGCACTGTGCTGGGCCTTGCAGTTTGACTGAGCCAGTCTGGTTCTCATATGTCCGTTTGCTGTTTCCCATCCATCCTACATGCTGTTCTTTTTTTACTTTATTTATTTATTTTTTTGTACTGGGGATTGAACCCAGAAGAGTTCTACCTCCAAGCAACACCCAACACTTTTTATTTCTTGTTTGGAAGTAGGGTTTCACTAGGTTGCTGAGAGTCTCACAAAATTGCTGAGGCTGGTTTTGAACCTGCAATCCTCCTGTCTCAGCCTCCCAAGTACTGGGATCATAGGCATGCACCACCGCGCCTAGCTCCATGCTGTTCTTAATCAAGCCTTGACCATATTGCTCCTACCCCTGGAATTCTTTTATGTCTTTTCTTTGCTCACTCAAATCCTTACCGCCACCAAAGCCCAGCAGAATCCTGCCCTTTCATCTGAACTCTGATCTTGTTTTGGATTCAGATTGAGAACCACCCATGGTTCATACTCACTCGTCTTATTTCAAAGAATTTTAGTGTGCATTGCAAATGATTTCAGGGAAATATTATTCAAAAGACATGGGGAAACTGAGGCATGAGAAGTAGAAACAGTTTGCATGAATTCACAAAACACCCTGGAGACAAAGCCAGAAAGAGGATCCTGGGTTTATTCTGTTTGCCAGACTCTTTTATCATCCTAGTTTCTGGAGTTTCAAGCTCTCATTTCCTTTTTGTTGTACAGTGGGTGCTGTCAGCTGTGTTCAGGAATCTATAGGGCCCTGAAGCTGTGGCTGCTGGTAGGATTTCAGCACTTGCTTATTAAAGGGGATCGGGGTCCTTTCCACATTCACTGATGTAGATGAACAACTGGAACAGGAACACAGACCCTGGTTATCATCGGATGGGAGAGTGAGCTAGTCAGCAAGCCTCCACGGAGAAGCGTAGACTTCTTTGCTTCTGCCACTTGGGTCAGTTTGGACACCAGGGAAGCAGGTCAGCTCTGTTTGTTGCTAGAGCAGGAAATAGTGTGGAATGAAAATGCCTGGAAGTCACAAACTCAACACACACACACACACACACACACACACACACACACACACACACAGGCCCCAGTGGCCAGGTTCAGTCTGGGTGGCTGTTGTCCTTCTCCTGGGAGCCTCAAGGCACTCTTTCAGCAGGCTAGGTGATGGCCTCTAGTCTGTTCCTGTGAGTTCAGCTTGGGTCTTTCTCATTTCAGTAAGGGTGTCCAGTTGAGCTGCATCAACAAGATGTGGCTATAATATACTATATCTCTATATCTATCTATCTATCTATCTATCTATCATCTATCTATCATCTATCCACACACAGTTTGTTTGTTTTGACTTTGAATATTTACTATGTGCCAGGCACTGTAGTAAACACTGTGTGTGTGTGTATGTGTGTGTGTGTGTGTGTGTGTGTGTGTGTGTATTTTACTGGGGATTGAACCCAGGGGCATTCTCCCTCTGAGCTATGCCCCCAGTCCTCTTTTATGTTTTAAATTGTGAAACAGGGCCTCACTAAGTTGCTGAGGCTGGCCTAGAACCTGCGATCCTCCTGTCTCAGCCTCCCAAGTACTGGGATTACAAGTGTGCGCCACCACACCTGGCTTTCACAGTTCTCTTTTAAAAATTTATTTATGCCAACTTTTTATTTCGAAAGACATTTTCAAAATATTTCTAATTTTTAAGTTAACAGTTGAATAAAAAGAAAAAGATTTGGAAAATTAGCAGCTCTATTCTATCTAGACATGCCAATAATTAATATTTTCTATTCTCTCTCTTTCACAAAAAGAAACGGAAAATAAGTTGCCAACATCATGGCATTCCCCGTAGAATATTTTGCTATGCTTCTTCTAGGAATGAGGCATGTATAAACAGTAAAAAAATGGATTTTTAATATTATTAATACATTATAATGTAAATAAAGAATAAATTTCATAATATATTAACAACTATGCCATTAAAACCACTAAGAAAATTGACAATAGTTGTGTAACATCATTTAATAATTAGTATATATTTATTCACGTATTCTCAGTATTCTCCAAGATTCTTTCTTTGCTCCTTTTCCTTTCTTGGATCCAATCAAAGGTCACAAATTGCATTTTTTAAATCTCTCCCAGCTCTTCTGCCCTGAGTTGTCTCCACCATTTCCACACAGCCCTCCACCCTGCACCCACTGCAATAGCTTCTTAGCTTTTCTTATTCCTGCTTATACATCACTTTCTGTCTAACCTCTGGGCTCTTCCTTTTGCCTGACATATCCCCCTTCCGTCTGTGCCCCTGGCAAACTATTTTATCAGGGATCATCTTAAATCTTACTTCCTCCAGGAAGCTTTTAATAAAATCCCTAGATTAGGTCAAATGCTACAGCCATGCACTTCCATTACCCACCACTCTCTTACCACCAGAAAGGCCTTACCTTATATTGTAATATAATTTACTTTTATATTTTTTTGTAATTTACTTTTCATAGTAATTTCTTTCTTATAGTTAGTTTGTCTTCCTGATAGACTGTAAATATTCTGAGGTAGGAACAATGTCCATTTTCTCTTCGCCCATATCAATACCAGTCTCTGGTGTAGCTCCTGGTGAATAGTAATCATATAATTGCATGAGTAAATAAATATTCACTCAGATTATTTTTGAAAGTGAATGGAAGCTAGGCATGGTGACACATGTCTGCAATCACAGTACTTGGGAGGCTGAGAGAGGAGGATCACAGTTTTCAAGAACAGTCTCAACCATTTAGCAAGACTCTCAGGAATCTAGTGAGACCCTGTTTCAAAAAAAAAAAAATTAAAAAGGGCTGGGTGTGTAGCTTGGAGGTAAAATGCTTCTGGGTTCAATCCCCAGTACCATTAATAAGTCAATAAATAAATAATTAAGAAAGTGAATTGGAGGTATTGATCATTGCTCCATCTTTTCTCCACAAATCCAGACTTGCATACCCATTTGACGTCTCCACCTGGAGATCAATAGACTTCTCATATATATATTATGTCCATACATGCTCTTCTGACTATCCCTCCCATTACCAGCCAAATCTATTCAAATCTTCCCCCATCTTGACTAAGGTCCATACTGCAGGTTGCTGAAGCCAAAAACCTTTTACTCTTCCTTGATTCTCTGTTCTCTCATACCCATATCCAATCCATTAGGATATCCTAATTTTACTATCTTGGAAATAGAAATCCAAGTCTGGCATGGTGGTGCACACTTTAATCCCAGTACTTGAGAGGCTGAGACAGGAGTATCTCAGGTTCGAGACCAGCCTCAACAACTTAGCAAGATCCTCAGAAACTTAGTGAGACCTTTTTTTCAAAAAAGAAAAAGAATAAAAAGGGCTGGGGGTGTAGCTCAAAGGCAGAATGCCCCCAGGTTCAATCCTCAGTGACAATGAAGGAAAGAAGAAAGGAAGGAAGGAAAGAAGGAAGGGAGGGAGGGAGGGAGGGAGGGAGGGAATCTAGAGTCTGGCCTCTCCTGTTACTCTCATGGTAACCTCCTGCCTTCTCTCTCCTGGATTATGGCAATAGCCTCATGTGTAGTCTCGCTGCTTCTAACCTTGATCCTCCATGTACTACTCTCAACACAGAGTGATCTTTATAAACCTAAGTCAGATTGTGTCACACATTTAGCTCGATTCCCTGCAATAGCATCTTATTTATTTCAGAGTAAAAACCAGCCCCTTTTCAGTGGCCGATGATATCCAGCTGGTCCTACTCCTCTTTCTCTCTGACATTGCCTCCTATTCCTCTCTGCTCCTTAGTCATGACTCTCTAGTCACCAGGGCTCCTCGTATCCCCTCTACTTAGGAAGCTCTTCCACCAGGTGTCAACAAAGCTCACCCCTACCTCCTCCGTGTGTGCCCAGTCGTCACCTTCTCCATGAAGCCACCCTGACTATGACACTGAGAGCTGCATCCTCTTCTTCCTTCTTCCAGTGTCCCTTTTCTTATACCACCTTTCTTTTTTTCTTAGTATTTGTCACTTTCTGAATTACCTGTTTGAACCATTTATTATTTTGTGCCTCAATATATCTCAAGTGGTTAGAATGGTATCAAGTACTAATAAATACTTGCTGAATGAATGAATGGAATATTGATTGATGGATTGAATGAATGAATGGTGCGGCCAAGTGGAGAGAACAAGGACTTCATACTTCACATATACCTGGAGTATTCTCCTGGTCACTCTGCTTTCTGGCTCTGTGATCTTGTACAAGTCATGTCATCTATAGACCTTCAATTTCTACATTTGAAAAATGGAGTAAATAAAAATCTCCACCACATCAGGCAGCCCTGAGGATTAAACTGAGGTGTTTGAGCTGTGCTTTGTAAACTGGAAGGCCCTATATAAATGTTAGCTCAGAGAGTGGGGGGTAGTAAAAGAAGAGACAGAAACCATGGCGTAAGAGTGACCAGCAGGGATTAGATGGGCAAACTCCCACTATCCCTGTGCAAGCACTGGAGGGGATACGACTCTAGGAAAAATGAAGTGCAAGAAATGCAGGCTAAAAATGTTCCATGCCCCTGAGAAGGAGGAGGGAGAGCGAAACATTTTACCACTGTTTACAGGGATCAAGAAATCACAAGTCACCATACTCAGAGTTGAACTGGTATTGATAATTGCAGAGTGTTAGATGGGATCAAAGCCCACATGTAAAAGAATTTTAATTCTGGGTCACAATGAGTTCAGAAGCCTGCCTTAGGAGGGCTGAGGATGGAGGGATAACGCTTATGTGGCTGAGTTCACCATTTGAGAGCATCTCCCTCTGGCCAACCCTACCTGAACCTTCTCTCTCACAAGAAACCTGTGTATGGAAAAAGGATCTTCATCATCCTCACTTATGTAGGAAAGAAGCCTAGAGAATTTGTGACTGTGCAAACCTGGTACATTTTAGTGCCTCTCATGTTTTGTGTTGAGGTAGATGTCTTACTGTAGTCTCCATGAATGAAGTAGATGAAGTAGGATTTTCTTTTTGGTCTTGATGGATGGAAGTTGAACAGGTGACTTCTTTTGTATGAATATTTGAGAAGCACCTAGGAAGTGCTGGGTACAATTAGGCTCATGGGGTGAACCATGCAATGAGTAGGTCAATATAATTGTCTCCTTGGAGTTTATGTTAGAGTAGAGAAAAGGGCTGAGGCTTAGACAACATGCCAAGAAAGACAATAAAGTATAAGCAAATGAATAAAAGTCATTGCAGATAGTGACACAATTCCCATAAATAATGAAAACTCAGTAATAGGATAGGAGCTAGTTTAGTTTTGGTGGCCAAAGATTGCCTCCAACCAGGCTGAGCTGGTGGTCTTGATCTCCAAATGATGTGGGGCAGGTTATGAACACACCTAGCACCAAACGTCCCTGCCTGTTTGAGGACTACAAGAAGCCACTGTAGTTGGAGAGCAGTTAAGGGGAAATAGAAGAGGATGAAGTTGGACAAGCACATGGAGGCCAGTCCACTTAAGCTAGAGTGGAGAGTTTTGATGTTGTGCTAATTAGAACACTTTCTAGGTTTTGTTTTCTTTTATTTTCTTTTTTGGTACTAGAGATTGAACCCATGGGCATTCTACCTCCGAGCTACACTCCCAGCCCTATTTTATTTTTTACTTTGAGACGGGGTCGTGCTAAGTTGCTGAGGGTCTTACTAAGTTGCTCAGGCTGGCTTCGAACCTGTGCTCCTCCTGTCTCAGCCCTCCAAGTACTGGGTTTACAAACATGTGCCATCATACCTGGCTGAACACTTTCTTTACTCAACTTCTCTCTCACTGATCTTTGTTCATTGAGATAACCTTCTCAGTGCCTTTGCTGGATTCTGCTCTATCTTCTTCTGTGTTTTGGTTATCTTATCTGTTGTCACTTATTCTCATGACCTTCTAGAATCTATCCTGAGAGTTCACATTAATATTTCCAACCTAGACAAATGCTCTGAACTTCAGATTCATAAACCCAACACTTTAATAACCTTCTTCAATGTGTCAACATCAAATTCTGGATTCTTGATTTGTTTCTTCAAATATTTCTACCAGTGTTTATTTTTTCATCGAATGACATCACTATTGATTCAGTTATTTATTCATTTTGTGTGTGTGCATGTGTGTGGGTAGGGGGGGTACTGAGGATGAAACCCAAGAACATTCTACCTCTGAAGTACACCCCCAGCCAAACACACACACACACACACACACACACACACACACACACACACACACACACATAAATATTATTTTGAAACATGGTCTTGCTAAGTTGCTGAGGTTGACCTCCAACCTATGATCCTCCTCTCTCAGCCTCTCAAATACTGGGATTATAAGTTTGCACCACCATGCCTGCTTGACCCAGTTATTTGAACCCCAAGTCAGGAAGAATCTGTGAATTTGAACCTCAAGTCAGGAAGCATCTTTGATTCATCTCTTCCTTTCACACCCCACAACAGCAAATCCTGTAGACTGTGCTTAGAAAAGACACTTCTAGTGCATCCACTGGCCCCCTTCCTCCTCTAGGCCTCTACCAGCTTTCCTCTGGACCACTGCAGTCTGGTTTGTCTAGTGACATCTCTCCTTCCAGGGTCGCCTCCCCTACCTGCTGCTCACCTCTGTACAATAGCCAGAGTGAGCTTCCTGCCACCTGACTCAATTCCTATCACCCTTCTTAGACCTCTCCAGTGGCTTTCCATTTCAATACAGTAGGTGCTCAAAAATATTGGTTGAATGAATGAATAGATGGGACGTCACGGAGTCAACTGAGCATGAGCGGCACAAGGTCATTATTTCCACAGTTTTCTGAGAACTTACTACATGCCAGGTCCTGAGATGGGTGCTAAGAATACCCTGAGAAAACTACCTGCCCCTTTCCCATTTTTATGCAGAATGTATCATGTAACAGGGACAGGTAGAAAGTGAACAGGCAATCTTAGCATAGGCTGGTTCAGTCTTTGGGAATGTGCAAGGTGCTATTGATAAGTGTGGGCCAGATAATGTAGGAGAAGAGTTTTTCTAGTGAAGAAAATTATGTGTAGTTTTCTTACCTGAAGGTAAGGGTGGATTTGTGTACTTGATGGAGCTTAAGAACAAAACAGAGCAAAACAAAATCACATGCAATTGCAGAGGGGAAGGAAAGATCAAAAATAAGCCAGAGAAGAAAGTAGGCAAGACAGGGAACAGAAGGTGCCCCATTCAGTGTTCAGATGTCTGGGCTCCATTTTAAGTAATGGCTGGTCTCTGAAAGTTCATACAAATGTGGGAAAAAGGTAGATGTTGGTGATATTAGTTATGATGGCTCCACCGTGCAGCAATTTGGTTTGAGTGGAATGAGGACGAGGTAATGGTGGAAGAAGCTGGGAATTTGAAGTGTACCCCTGGACACGAGAAATCTTGAATGTCAATTGAGAGTTTCTGTTTAGTTTTTAGACAGTAGGACTCATGATTGCTTCTCAATAAGCTGGTGGAGGTAGCATGAGCCAATCCACACTCTGGGAAGAAAATTCTGGCTATGATATTTAGAAAGAATTGTAACATTGTCAAGGTGGAAGCAGGGACCAGGTGGGCAGCATCTGTACCTCTGTATGTCTTGGCTAAGCACCTTGCTCTATTTAATCCCCAAAGACTCCTTTACCCCAGGCCTCTGGACTTATTAGACATGCTACTGATTGGAAAATGAAAAAGAAAAAAAAAAAAAAACGAAAGCGCTAAGGTGTTAAGGATTAATTCCAAAATCCCTCACTTCTGAGGATTTAATTGCCACCTCTGCCTACGCATGGAGCAGGGTGCAGTAATAAATAGAAACAGGAAGTCACTGAAGACTTAGGCAGTTTGGAAGCGGAGTCCCAAGGTAACTTGCCAGACTCCAGGGGCTCAGCGTTGGCAGTTAAACACTCCGGTGGTTGTGGGGAATGCCTGGAGAACAGGAGTTTCTTCCTGCTGGAAAGGAGAGAAGATCCATTCATAAACCCATTGGCATCACCATCATTTATTCAAGGATTATTTACTGGGTATTTTATAAATTCCAGCAATGTACTAAGAGCTGAGTAAAACAGGTCTGCTCTATAGAAGTTAACAATGTCATGGACAGAGATAACAGTAAAACCATCATGTGGTCATTAATCATTCGCTGCGCTCAATGGTCTAGGGGGAACCTGAGCTGAATACAGGAGTTGGGGCAAGTGGCCTGTGGGAGTGACCTCCAGGCCCAGGCTCACTAGGTTGAGAAGCAGATTACAAGGTGGAAATGAAGGAATGGTTGTCCAAGGCAGCGGAGAGAGCTCAGAGGTACTTCAGTCCTGATGCTCTCAATTTTACTCTACAGAAGAATCGCCTTGGGAGCTTAGTAGAAAGGCAGAGGCAGAGACTGAGTTGCTAAGTTTTGAGTGAGCTCTTCTTTCTTCATTTGAACATGAATTTCCACCAAATTCTGATACAGGTGGCCTAAGGCCCTTGCTTCAAAAAAAAAAAAAACACAGATGTCATATATGAATGTATCATTATGAATCTCACCATCATGTGCAATTACAATGCACCAATTAAAAAAACAAAAAGCACAGATGGAATCCACGTCTGATGGTTCTCAAATTGTGCTCCTTCACCCAAATTGGGTTTCACCTAAAGGCAGTGAGGGGAGAGATAGGGTTCTGCAACTATTCATATCCAGCAAGATGTCCTACTTATATCTCATTAGCCCATTTTGAAAAATATTTATTGGAATACTACCTTTTGCATTATCCCCAGCCAAATGTAATTTCTTTGTATTGTTTGATCCTGTAGCCTGCACCAGAAGTAGAAATGTGGCTGATGCCCTCTGTCCAATTATTTGAGAGAACAAATTAATGAATCAAATGTTTCATGTTGAAACAAAGGTTTCAAGGCCATTAATCCAGTCCAACTGTTTGTTTTATAGGTGGGAAAAGTCAAATCAAAAGAGTAATCATTACTTGTTTATAGCAGTCCAGATTATTTAGATTAGAGTAGGTGGCAGATTTATAATGTCTTTGCTTGCAATCCAGCGCTGGTCCCCTTAGATTCAATTTCAGCATTTAAGGAGGCCAAAATATTGACAGCACCTTCTAGAAGGTACAAAAAGTAGGTAGGATGTATAAAGTAGATTAAGAGCAGTCCATACAAATTCATGGACTTGAGGTTCAAAATGGACAATTAGCTTGCTAGACAGAATCTTAGGCTGGAAATAATTCTAAATTTGATCTGATGTGTACATGGTGTCATAGAGTTAAACCTGGGTAGGGATGTTGGAGCCTGAGTTCTGTAAAATGGGGAACATCATAAACAGCTCCTGGGGTGCTTGTATTATGCAAAGTACTTGGCCCACATCAGGATATGGATAATTAAACATGTCCAATATGGGAAAAATAAAGGGTTGCATTGGAAATAGAGGAAAGAACTAGAAAGAACACACAGAGAGAGGCAGAAAGAGAGAGAAGAAGAAGAAGGGGGTGGAGGAGGAGGAGGAGGAGGAGAAGGAGGAGAAGGAAGATTTACTTTACTTTCTTCTGAGATGTACCCTGTGAGTTTGCAGAAGAATGGTTGCTAGGCAGTGGCTTTTGTAGGATATGGTCATCAAACATCAAAATGACTTTATGCCTAAGAAGAATACCTTTTGGTGGTCATGCATAGAGATGTGAAGAAAGACAGACTAATTGAAGGATAATTTGATGAGGGGACCCCATTTTGTGTGCTCTAGTAAAAAGAATGGAGTTGAAATTTATACTGTGTGGGTAGTTTTATGATATAACTGGAGATTGGCATCTTGCAGTGTGTTTTGTAGTATCATCTAGCCAACTCAGAGCTGAAGAAAAATCTAAATACATGATCCCTTCTGTAACTGTTATCCATTATCCTAAGGCTTACATGAGACTAACACACATGTCAATGGCCATAACTATTAATAGTGCCTAATTGAAACATTTCCAATTCTCCTGAGCATTCAGAAGACAGTTCCTAATGTTCCATGCACATTTTTTTCCTTTCTGAAACTCACAGCATCCTCTAGCCAGTAAGGACAGCAGCAGTAAACACTTTCCAACCACCTTTTAGATTCTGAATCCTTCCCCAAAGCATATCTGTCAATCATCTATGCAAATTCTGCTTCCAGATCTTCAAAGACAGGGACCTCCCTGTTTCCTAGGGCAGCTGGTTCTATCCTGCTTAGTTCTGACAGTCAGAAAGACCTTGCTCTTTATTGAGCAGGGGTTTTGCCTTGCTGTCAATTATTTCTGGTCATTCTGCTTCTAGCACTTGGAGCTCGGTTTTCATGCCAATACAACTCATCAGATCCTACCAGCTAGGAAAACTGGTGGCATTTTCCGTCTTCTCGTGGTGTTTGAGCAACCAAATACCACTAAGCATACGTTAGATACCTACCCACAGTGTTTTTATTTTCACTGTGTATACTATATCAATTTCCTTATTTATTCATCAAATAGTAATTCATGCGATAGTTTTTCTTTCTTTCTTAACTCAGGTACAATCTGGGCATTTTTAAATCAGTTTGTCCTCATCTGCATTTAAATAATGACTTTATTGTGATTTGTACTTAAATAATGACTTTGTTAGTTAGGCTTAAAGTGGATCCAAGAAAGCTTTGTGGGAAAACATCCTTGTTTTCTAATTTGCTTTAACCCAGGAATTTTCAAACATTTTTTTAGGAGAAAGGAACTCCTTTTGGTCAAAAACCGAAACAAACACAAAAGCATACACAATCTACTAATCTCTCTCTGTAGCTCAATCTATAAACCTTTAATCTGTCCTTCTTGATTATTTCCTTCACATACAATGTTTGACTGGGCAGGTCAATGGGTTAAGTCAGGATCAGCAGACATTTCCTATAACAGGTCAGAGAGTAAGTATTTTAGATTGGGGGGGGGGGCTCCTGGTATCTGCTACAGGCACTCAACTCCTCATCGCAGTTCAAAAGCAGAAAAAGACAATATAGTGTTCAAACAAATGTAAGTGACTATTAACAAAAATGTATTTACAAAATGAGCAGTGGTAGGAGGCTGAGATAGGAGGATTACAGGTTCGCAACTAGCCTCAGCAACTTAGCGAAGCCTTCAGCAACTAGTGACACCCTGTTTCAAAATAAAAAATTAAATGGGGCTGGGGGGGGGTAGCTCAGAGGTAGAATGCCCCTGGGTTCCATTCCCAGTACCAAAAAAAGAGGTGGGGCTGGTAGTATAGCTCAGCGGTAGAATGCCCCTGAGTTCAATTCCCGGTACCAAACAACAACAAAAACCAAACCAAACCAAACCAAAACCAAACAAACAAACAAAAAAAAAAACAAGCTGTGGAATAAATTTGGTTCCTGAGCCATAGTTTGCTGGCATTTGAGTCAAATAATTTTTAAAGACTGGTGCATTTAGGTTAAATAAAGGATGGTTTTACACATCCACTTCCTGACATAGGGCCAGAAATATAGCAAGTATGTGTAGAATGAGTTTAATAAAAATATATCTCTTAACTAGTTTAAAGCAGGGAAAGAGTAGGTTTCTATAAAAGAAAATGAAAGATGGGTCTAGCTGAGAATATGGATTTGGGGAAAGTTCTGAGATGGCAGTGTGCTCACTAATCTTAAAATACTTTACTGAGAAAGAAATTGGTAATTAAATGCAGTATTATTTGCTGGGGGGAAAAAGTTGTTCATATTTTTGCCTAAAAAGATGTACGGTAGCAGAGGAAAATGAGCAGAGACCTGGATGTGGAAGACCTGGATTTTAAATCAGCGCTGCCTCTGACAGCTGTGTGTCTCTGGGAAAATTATCTCCCCTCTCAGAGCCTCCAAGTTTCCATCTGAAGATTGAAAGCAATGATGAAGACATTCTCTGTGGTCCCTTGGAGCTCTCAAATTTTGTGATCTGAAAGAGAAAATTCGTATAATTGCGATGCTTAATGGGATTTATGATAATTGGAAAATAATTGCCGCTCCAAACTTTTATTAATCTATATTTAGTTATGAGTCATGCCTTCACAATAGATGCTTTGGAAATAAGTAGAGAGACAAATCGAGTAAACAGAATCTTAAATATTTTATTTATATGCAGTTCATGTAATCCCTGGAGCCCATAGGCATATTAAGATCATTTAAAATACCCATTAAAAAGTTATGTGTTATGCGACAAACTCCCCTTTTAGAATGCCTCGCCAAAGGATAAATAGCTAACATTTATTGAGTAGCTACTACTGCCAGATTAATTGGATTCATTATGTTTAATCCTTCCAGCAACCCTGCAAGGTAAGTACTAAGATTTCTATCGCATTGATGAAGAAGCTCAGAGATGCTGAGGAAGCTGCACATAATCGCTCAGCTAACGAGTGGCTCCGTGCTGGGAGCCAGAGCCAGGCCTGTCCAGCTATAATGTTTGTGCTCATTCCACAGGGCCACAGTGTCTTCAGGAAAGGACCTGTTGTGTGTCCTCTTTTCAAATGCCCATTAGAATAAATGTTGACTTTTGGTATTTTTGTTTGTTTGTTTGTTTGTTTGGTAGTGGAGTTTGAATCCAGGGGCATTCTACCTCTGAGTTACCCAACCCCATCTTTTATTTTTTTAATTTATTTTTGGTTTTTAACACAGGGTCTTGCTTGGTTGCTGAGAGTCTTGCTATGTTGCTGAGGCTGGCCTCCATCCTGCGATCCTCCCAAATACTGGGATTACAAGTGTGTACCACCACACCCAGCTTTGACTTGTTTTTTCTTTCTTATCTCTCTTCCCCCCTCTCTCTCTCTCTCTCCATGTATCTATCTATCTATCTATCTATCTATCTATATATATATATATATTCTATATTCTATGTTTCTTCTGAGTAGTGCAGGGACCCCAGGGATTCCTCTCTTTGCATGGTTACTCCAGAATGGGCATGGGCGGAAAGAATAGGAAGAAACAAGAATAGGAAGAAACAGACTAGACAGAGAATCATCAAATCTGAATTTTAATATCTCAGCTCTGGCACAGATTTTCCAAAGTGCCCTTCACTACCCGGGGCCCCAGGTTCCTGTACTCGCGATGGTGGATGACACTCTTCCCATCTTCCAGACTGTAGGGAGGATGATGTGTAGTGTGACAGAGATTTGTAAGAAACCAAGTGCATTTTGGAAACCACAAAATCTTGCTAGTGGAATGAAACAGTGGGTCAGGAGCCTGGGTTCTGCCCCCTGGCCCCTGCCACAGTGGTTCCATAGCCTTGAGGAAGTCCCTTTCTCCCCATAGGCCTTGATTTCCTCATTTGTGAAATGACAGCAAGAGCCATGGCTGATCTCTCCGGAAGTCAGTCCATTCTGATATTTGGGGTTCTGTATGGCAGAGCAGCGAGTCAGCGGCTCCAGGGAGGGAGGGCTTCTGGGTATCAGTGCTCCATGAAGCACCCACTTGCATTTTGGAAAGGCCCATCTGTATGACGCTGTGCCATTGCAAGTGCACCTGTCGTGTTTCTGTTTTTCCTCCTCAAGTTTCTATTCAATGAGAAGCACAAAGCTGCATCCTCACATGCTTTCCCTGGAGTAAATGCCCCATTTCTCTGAACCTTATTCCCCTGCAAACCTTTGGAACTGCTATGGGATTGTTCTAAGAATAGAATGTCAGCTGGGCATGGTGGTGCATGCCTGTAATTCTAGGACTTAGGAGGCTGAGACAGAAGGATTGCAGGATCGCAGCCAGACTCAGCAACTTAGGGAGACCGTTAACAACTTGGAGAGACCCTGTTTCAAAATAAATAAATAATAAATTAGTTCTGGCTAATAGAGGTAGCACAGAATTAGAATGTCCCTGGATTCAATCTCTAGTACTACATACACACACACACACACACACACACACATACACACACACACAGAGAGAGAGAGAGAGAGAGAGAGAGAGAGAGAGAATAAAATATCATTACTTAAGTGAATACACTTTGGAAAATAGACTTACATGCAAATTATAAGCAAAGATTATTTTAGTCTCTAAAGTTAAGTCAATGTCTTTACTTGTAATTAAAATAATACTATTCATAATCACGTTTTCAGAGATAGTTTTTTTTTCTTCTTCTTTTTCTTCCTTTCCTCCTCCCAGGCCCGAGTGCTCTGAGAGATCCGCACGGATGATGCGACTCCCAGCTGCCCTCCCACTTATGTTCTGGGGTGTGGAGGCAGGCGGGGAAATTGGCACTGGCACCCTCTTTGGTTAAAATGCATTATTTCTACCTCGCATGCGCCCTTGGGTTCACCTTTCCCTGAGCTGGATGGGCGTCCTGGGGAGAGGCTGGGAACAGCAGGCAAGAGAGATGCCCCGGCTCCTTCTCTCAGCCCGATGATTTCATCTCCTTCCTCTCCTCTGTGATTCCCCTTGTTCATCTTGGGAATAATTTGCTGTTAACAATAATAGGAGCAGCCCCGGAGTTCTCCTCCATCACCCTGATACTTGGAGGCTTTGTTCTGTTCCATTTCCAAATGATTAGTTAAGGCAACCAAAGGGAGAAGCTGCCCAGGAATAAACAAATGCAAACATCCCGTAACCGTAATCAATCATGCTCTCAACAAACATTTATTGGGATATAGTGTCTATAAAATATTCTAAAATGCATCTTCGAATGAAGTCAGTCTAGCAGAGAGGTACATATCTAAATTATAATACGTTTGACCCTCATGGAATTGCTTAACTGAAGGGTGTTTTCATGGTTGCATTAGGCAACCTTGAGCCCATCAGAATCGCTGGAGGGACGGCTGAGGACATCACTCACCAGCACCCTATCCAGGGAATCGATTTCTCCAACCACCTTGAACAACTACCACTCTGCTATCTTGACTATATAGTTCTTTAGGCTGTGTTTTCCCATTGTCCTTTCACTACAGAGCAGCCCAGAGACATCTGTAGCTCATGTCCAGCAAGTGTTCAGGACATTACAGAATTAAATTTTCATGGAATTTTAACCCAAACTTCATTTTCTACTTCTCCCTTTATTTTTTCCTATTTGTTCTCCATATTATCAAGTCTCCATTACCTAGGAAACAATGGAAGAAACTCACATTTATCCAATACTTCCCGCAGATCCCAATATGCTGGAAGTATCTCCTCACCCCCGCTTCACAAGCGCAAAAACCAATACGCAACATTTCAAGCAGTAGAAAGATCAGAATCATAAATGTTTCCTGTGCAAATAATAAAAAATAATTATAATACCGAGAGCAGCTAACCATTTTTCACACCCTGTTGCAATTTGCAAAGAAGTCTCTCAACCATTATTTTATTAAACTCTCACAGGGTGGTTTTTCAAGATGCGTGGTTTTAGTCCCCATCATATCTATGAGGAAGTAGACCCGGAGGGAGTTTATAAACTATGGGTCTATTTCTTAAATTCAGTCTTACTGCATTTAATCTATTTCATGAGCATGAAATCCCACCTTTCCCAAAAGTTCTATCTTCTGGCAACTTTAAAAAGAGCACGATTATTTTCTTTCCCTTCCCGCCCCACCATCCATCCAGCTTCCCCATTGGAGCTGTTCATATAATCCTAACAGCAATGATAATATGGAAAATAGCTTTACACTAACATTTTATGGAGAGCTAGTCATGTTCTAGGAACTGTGCTTCATGATTCAACATAATCCTAAACCCATCCCTCTAAGGCAGATACCATTTACATTTTATGGCCAGTAAGCAATGGGTGGCGGAGTCAGGCTATAACCAGGGCTTCCACCTCCAGACCCAAGGCTGGAGGAGACAGGGCTGCAGGTGAACTAATTCTATCAGCTTATTTCACAGGCGGAGGCATGGCTGTGCAGAGAGGAAAGGCCTTCCCAAGAGCTTGGAGCCAGTTCGTCTGCCTAGTCTTTTCTGGCTCTTCAGTGCAACTATATTCAATGTGTCACTGAGTGTGTGTGTGTGTGTGTGTTTGTGTGTAAGCAGAAAGCAAATAAAGAGGATGAAGGAGGATTCCAGTAACGGCAATGCTCAGCTCTGAAAAGAAAATCTCAGCTTTATGCTTTTTCTCTCCAGCCTCATCTTATACCCTGCAACCCTGACTCGCGTCTCTTCTGTTCCCTGCCCTGCCATCACCCTCCCTCCTGTCTTCAGCTCCCCACCAGAGTGGGCCTTGCTGCAGACACCCTATGCCTTCTATCCAGGATCCTTTTTTAATCTCAGTCTAATTGGTTCACCCACCCTGCTGGGATGCTTAATTGGGCATAAGTATATTCTGCAGATCCTATGCCATTGTGAGTTCTGCCTTCTACAAGGGGAATTTGCTTGTTCGGTGGGCTCAGAAGGAAAGATATATTTTATGTTGTGCTCAGTTCACTGAAAACTTACATGAAATTGTTTCCAGGCTAGCAGAGCAGTTAGAGAATATGACAAGCAAATCTTGCTTGCTTTCCTGTATTTTCTTTTACTTTACTTTTTAAGGTGGCCTGTTGTGTGGAAAGGGTTTTGCACTTGGAGTCATGAGCTCTAAGTTCTGGTTAAGGCCTGCCAGGCTTTTACTGTCTTGTCTTGTACAAAGAGCTCAATCTCTTTGACATTCAGTTTTCCCATCTGTGAATTGGGTGAGTTAGATTTGATGACTTCCATGGATGGAGTAGGTATGAAGCTTTTAGAATACTACCTCTGAGCCAAATCTGGCCTGCCAGTTGATTTTGTAAATAAAATCCTATTAGAACACAGCTACACTTACTTGTTTATATATTGTCTATGACTGCTTCCTAGCATAAAGATAGAATTGAGTGGTTCACTGAAAGCCTAAAATATTTACTATCTGGTCCTTTCCAGAAAAAAAGCTTACCTATTCTTTTTTTTCAAACATAATCAGATTGTGTCAGCTCAAAGCCTTCTTCTGACTTTTAATGTTACTTAAATTTTAGAAATGAGATGTATTTACCAAGGTTAACGGGACTTTCTGAGATCTCTGCCCACCCCACTCCATACTTTGATGTTAAGCCATTCCTCTACTCATCTAAGCCTGCCTCCTTGATGCTTCCCACATCTGGCAGTCACATCTCTACCCCAGGACCTTGGCAGTTGCTGTTCCTTCTTTCTAGAACATTCTTCCACCACCAGATGGCCCCATGATCTCTCCCTCATTTGCTTCAAGTATCTCCTTAAATGTCATCAAATTAAAAAGACCTTTTCTGACCAATATATAAAACCAGACCCTCCACTACTTCTGAAGGTCTCATTCTCTTCCTTTATTTGTCTGACTAACATTTATCTCCTCCTTGTATGTTACATATTGGTTTCTTTGTGATCTCTCCAGTCTCACCAGAACATACACTTCTTGAGAGTAAGACTTTTATCAGTTTTCTTTATTGCTAAACCCCCAGGGCTAAAAAAAAAAATGGTAGGTGCTAAATTTTTGAATATGTAAATCAATGTTTGCAGCCCAATTGGGGTTGCGGTGCACACCTGTAGTCCCAGCACCTAGACACAGGGACAGGATAATCACATATTCAAGACTAGCACATGGTAACTTAGTGAGATCCTGTTTCAAAATAAAAAAGAAATTAAAAAATTTAGAAGGGCTGGGGTGTAGCTCAGAGGTAGAATGCCCCTGGATTCAATCCTCAGTACCACCACAAAAATAAAAAATAACAAAAAAGAGAGAATAAATCCAGGTGCTTTGGAGTCCTTTTACTGAAGGGTATTTTGGTAAAGACTGTAAAACCATAGAATTTTGTGATTATTGCAGTCTTTCCTCTGATGTCCCTATAAGGTGACAGAGCAACATAAACTCATCCCAGAATATTTTAGTCTGCATTGTTGGCCAATAAGGAACAAAATTTATACCCTGAAATTTAATAACAGAGTTTGGCATACAGTCCTTAAGCCTCTTTAGCCTGTAGTCCTTGACCAATTGTCTGCCTTTAGCATTTATATCAAATTCTCTCTCTCTCTCTCTGAATCCTAATAGTAACTACCTTGTGCTTGAACTAGGAAGCAGACCTTTTTCAACCTAGCCTTGGATGACTGTAGCCTGGTGTGAGACCCAAGGTCAAGGCACCCAGATTGCCTACCCACAGAAATTCTGAGATAATATGGTCATCTCCTTTACCTTTTATCATCTGCATGCACACACAGACACACCCTAGTCTTTCCAGCTGTCTTCTCCTTCTCATCCCCCTCCACTTTTGTACATGTAGTTCATTGCTCCAGAAATACACTTCCTCTATCTTTGCCTGGCCAAATCCTCTGTTTCCTTCAAAATTTAATTCTACAGGAGAATTCTATGACACCACCATTCCCACCCTCCCCTTTTCCAGACAGTGTCAAGGACCTTTATCTTTGATCCTTCTGTGACGAAAGCTGCCATTCCAATAGCAGAGCAGAGTTTGAAAACTTCTCTAAGCAACCATGCGGGCTCTCCTGGGATCAGGAAGTCCCTCCAGGGTGGTGAGCTGGGAGTACCTGGCATGCGGCTGAAGCTTTATGACAGCACCCCTTGTTACCCAGCTCTTCCAGTGGGGCGGGCTCCATGTATAGCATGCCTTGTGCTTTCTCCCATTTAGGCCTTGCATCCACCCAGGAGGAGGACCTGGGCTCCCGGCACTGGCTTCTTTCCTGTTTTTTATTTTCCCAGAAGCAACATATATGGTGGGCCCTGAGTCTGTAGCTAGTGAGCTTCATGAAGTCTGTGAAGGTTGCTTAAAAATAAGGAAATTAAAAATGGCCATAATTTGACTGGGGTGGCATTATTCCTCTGTATCAGTATTGGTTCTACTGTATTTTTATATTCTCTCTCTCAATATTTACATTAAAAGTGTGACTTAAAAGAGAGGGTATTTAGGATACCACTTTTGTCTACCCAGCTTTACCACTAACTAGCTAAGTGACCTTTAGCAAGCTACCGAACCTCTCTGTGTATAAATATAAGTTTTGAAAAAAATAGCCTTATCCATATAAAAAAGCAACCCAAAAGAGTATGTTATAAATATAAGTGACACACACACACACACACACACACACACACACACATATATATATATATATATATATATAAAAAACATAGTCTTTTGGGTTGCATATATATATAGTAGCTGCATATATATATGTATATATATATATGAAACTATAGTAGTTGCATATATACTATATATATACTATAGTAGTTGCATATATATATTTATCTATATACATGCATATATAATTTTATAAATTTCAGGGATAAGCTCATGAGGACTTTTCCTCAGATATATTTGGATATTTTTACTGCCTCACATAAATCACCAATGGCCAAGGAACAAATTACTCCATAATTTGATGGCTTAAAACAATGGTACTATCTTAGTTTCTCTGGGTCGGAATCTGAGTGCTTCACCTCTGGCTTCTCACCAGACTGCAATCGCCCAAGGCTGGGTGGGGAAGGGTCTGTGCCCAGCGCGTGCACATGGTCACTGTTAGGACGAAGCTCCTCATGAAGCCTCAGGTCCTCAGAAACCGTTGGTGGGAGGCACCTCTTGGGTGCTTGCTACGTGGATCTCTCTGTGGACCATCTGACAACATGACATGAATAAGGGAGAAAGAGAGAGACAGAGCAAAAAAGAAGTGGCAGTATCTGGTACTAATCACAAAAGCGACATCCTGTCACTTTCATATTCTATTCCTTGGAAGCAAGTTGCTGGGCCCGGGGCTCATTGGGACTCATGTCCCAAGCTACCTCCCCACCTGTAGGACAGCCTATAGGCTGGCCAGGCCCCTTCCAGACCCGGTCAGCCCACTAGCAGCATCCGACGCCCTCCTACACCCCTTCCTTATATCCTCCTCCTTCCTTGCTGCTCTTACCATAACACATTCTGGGTGCCCTTCTCACTCTGTTTCTGCCCTTCTATTTGTTTGTCTAGATTTCCCTTTTTCTTTTCTTTTTTAAAACACTTCCATTTATCTAAATCCTATGCAAACTTCAAAACTGGAGTTCAAACATGGCCTCTCTGAAGCTTTCCCTAGAGGCCTGAGTCATCCAAGTTCCTCCTTCCTTATCTCATACACCTTAATTTACAATAAACTGGAAGTGTCTTGTCTTCCCTGACAGACAATGGGCTTCTTAATAATGGGGCCAGGGATGTGTGCGCCTGCACCCCACAGGTGCCCTTCAGGGGCTCGGTGAGCTCAGTCCAATGGCTCACTTGTGATGTGCAAGGTTCTGCTTTGCCTGAGAATTTGAACCATGTTAAGAATTATGGACAGAGATTCCTTCTGCAGACACAGACCATAAGCTCTGAGGCTTGGAAATGTATTCTAATGTTAAATCTTTTTTTCAGACCCAGTTTCCTGTGAGTCAGGGGTCAGACTCCACCACTGAATTACTGGGGCATATTCCAGCTGGATCCCCACCCTGATTTGCTTTTTCTTGCCTCGTGGCCCTTTCTTCATTCATCTCTCCCATACTGTGGCAGAAGAGAGAGACCTTTTTCATTAAACTCTGGTTCCCATCATTTATCTAAGCCGACCTTACAGCCCTCTTGACTTGTCTGTTTTTCCCAAGGGACCGAGAGTATGTAACTCAGGCAGGTTGGAGAGCTGGTTGCTTCAGGGTTCTGCATCTTTGCTAGGAAGAGTGACTGTTACTTAAGCAAAAGCAACCTGAACCGAGTTCCATTAAATTCCTACTTGTCTTCAGTTTGCATGCTCTGTGTTCACCGTCTATGCACCTTTAATGATTTACATGTACATACTTGGGAATTGGTGAGGAAATCAAGTTATAAAACAATATTTCACATTAGATTAGTGCCTTGCAGTTTCCAAAGGTATTTTCACACCCTATCGTTCATGTAATCCCTGCACCAGCAGTAGGAAATAGATCCTATTAATTGAATTTTGTAGATGAAGAAATGTTGGGTCCAGAGAGAGGACACGCTTTGCCTAACATTGTAGGGCATAAATCACAAAGACAGAGCAAGACTTGGATTCCCAAGTCCAGTGCTTCTCCATTTTCAGCTTCTCTATTATGAGTGAAGGAAGAATCAAGATGTCCTCATATGGTCTTCAGAGCATAGTTTAGTTTCTTTCAGATAGTATGTGTTCTGGGCTCAATATTGAATTTTTGAAATGTCTTAGAATGATCTCACGTTGCTTTGTGAATTATGTCCCATCCATTGTTAAATAGACCACCTGCTTCCCTCCTCCTTTCCTCCCTTCCTTCCTTCCTTCTTTCCTTCCTTCCTTCTGCACTTTTATTTGTCCATCAAACATTATTATGGATCCTGGCACATGACTGTCACTGAGCTCTTTACAGGGGTGGGAGCCCCCAGGAAGATTCTATCTCTATAGTATCATTCACAGTCTAGTGAGAGAGATGGAAAAGCAATGAGAGGACATTGGGAAACTAGTTCTTGTGAGATGAACCAAAAGCAGGTAATAGTCCCCCGTCACAGGGCTAGTGTGATGTTTAGATTTAAAACAAGACATGCTCTTCTGGTGGACTATAAAACACCATGAAAATTTTCATCATCATATTTGATGATGATGATGATGAAGAAGAAGAAGGATTATCATCACCATGCTGATTGCTCTTTCTTTTTTGCTTAGTGTCTCCCTCCATAACTTAGTAAAAAATGACCCCTGACTTTTGTCTCCCTGACACACTGTAAGCAACTTGAGGGCCTGGCTGTGTCTGTCTGGTTCAGCACCCCAGTGATGAGTAGTACTCAATAAATATTTGTTGACTAACAAGGACTGAACATTCTAGATCAAAGAGTCACTTGATGAAGATTCAAAGTCATAGTAGACACTCTCAGATGAAGAGTGATGCCTGATGGGGTGCTTGGGTAGGCTCTGGCTTGAGGGTAGAAATGGTAAGCTGAGGAGTATTTCTCATCTCTCCTGCCCAGGGAGTTTGCCCGTTGGAAGGTGAGGAACACAGCCATCGAGAGGAGGGACCTGGTCCGTCACCCAGTGCCCCTCATGCCAGAGTTTCAAAGGAGCATCCGTCTGCTTGGCAGGAGACCCACCACTCAGCAGTTCATCGATACCATCATCAAAAAGTACGGCACCCACCTCCTCATCTCTGCCACGTTGGGAGGTAGGTCAGCTGCCCCTGGGCTGTAGCCCTGTCATAACTGTGGGTCTGGGATGGAAGGGACAGGGGAGGGGAGAACCCTGAGAGCAAAGCCTTCTTAGCCTCTGTACTATCGCACATCACCCCAAAGCATATATTGCCAAAGAAACTGAACCGTCTTGTTGTGGTTTTATTTGAGCAGAGAATTCAGCTCTATGGAAAAAATCTAGTTTGAGAGTTTACTAATTTGTGTGAAAATGTGGTGCAACCTTGAAATTGGCTTCATTTGTTAGAAATGCTTCATCTGACCTGGGCATGGTGGTGCACACCTATAATCCTAGTACTAGGGAGGCTGAGACAGAAGGATCACAGGTTCACAGCCAGCCTCGGCAACTTAGTGAGGCAATTTAATAAAACCCTGTTTCAAAATATAAAATAAAAAAATGGGGCTGGACATGTAGCTGAGAGTTAGAATGCCCCCGGGCTCAATTCCCAGTAATACAATAAATAAATAAATAAATAAATAAATAAATAAATAAATAAATACAATGCTTAATCTGATGATTGTAGTTTTTTTGGAATGGGATCTAATCTGGGGAAGAAATTACATTTCAGATGTTGTTTAAGGAAGTACTTTGTTTATTTAAGTACATTAAGGACTGATAACTTGAGGTTATCTTTTTATTTAACAAATGGGCTATCTTTTGTATCTCATATGGGCTTGGAATGGGTTAACAGGAAAGTAGGCTAATTGTTTTACCCAGCTCAGCCTTACCCATCTCTCCCCACCAGGTCCAATCCATCTTTGAGGGAGTGAGGAAAAGAAGCTGAATAAAAGGGAGGAAATTAGTGCAAGGACCATGGGAAATTGTACAGACGAGGGCATTTAGATGGTACGGGTCTTGCCTGCATACATCATTTGATCTTACGAGCTACAATCCCTTAGGCATCCATTTTTTCCACAGTGACTGGTTCCACTGAACTTTCAGAAAACCCTCTTGGTGGTACAACACCATGCTACCTGCTCACAGAGATGATAAGGTGCATTTAGTCATGGCCCACGCCAGGTAAAAGAGATTGATATATTGACAGAGACAGGGGAACTGAAGTATAATTATAGCAGGGGATCTTCCGAGGAGGCTTGTGCAGTACAGCCTGGAGTGGTCAGGACAAGCTTCCTGGAAACAGTAGTGTTTTAGTTTCACAGGAGCTGCCTGGGTAAAGGAAGGTGCAGTTTCTAGAGTAAGCATACAGTGTACATTTTTGTGTGTTTGTGTGGTACTAGAGTTGGAACCCAAGGGCATTCTACCTCCGAGCTATACCCCCCAGCTCTGTTTTATTTTTATTTTGAAACAGGGTCTCACTAAGTTGCAGAGGGCCTCGATAAGTTGCTGAGGCTGGCTGTAAACCTGTGATCCTCCTGCCTCAGCCTCCCAAGGACTGGGATTACAAGCGTGAGCCACCATGCCCAGCTTACAGGTACATTTTGAGGAAGACAATATCAACAAATTGATAATGTGGGGACTGTGGGTAAAGATATTAGCTGGGCAAGTTTATTCATTCTTGCAATAGTATTAGCCACTCCTTGCCTGAGTATTTGCTGCACAGCAGGCACTGTATATTGTTTGTGTTTCTCAAAAGTGCAAGTTAAGTCATATCATCTCTATTTAATAAATAAAGACACTGAGACCCAGAAGAGGCAAGCTAATAAGTGGCAAATCTAAGTTTTCAGCTTAGAGTTTTCCAACCACAAAGGCTATATTATATTATATTTTTCTACGCACTACCAATTTTCTCTTTAACCAACATGCTCACCAACCGACCTCCCCACCCACTCCAACAACCACCCAATCAGCTTGTGTTTGTTGTCTGTTGATAGATATTAAATTTAGTAGGATTGGGGATGTGAAGTAATTAGTATAACTCTTACGCTACTCCAGAGTGAAAATGAGTTAATTTCTATATTGAAGGTGGCATCAACCTGTATCCTTCCTTTGAATCTCTCCCACCTCCCAGTTCATTGGGAAAAAATAAGTCATTACTACTAATTCAGTTCTATTCTTCCATTAAAAGCTGTGCTCTGGTCCGAGTCCCTGGAAATCCCAGTAACAAAGACTTTTCTTTCTCGGTGAAATATATTTTTAATTTCTCCAAGGCAAGGTGGTAAATTATTCACAGAGCCGTGTTCCTCTACTGTTTTTACAACACAACATTTTAAAATATGCAAAGCTCTGGATTGAAATCTGGTGTTGGACAGCAGATCCTAAATGTTCCCTCAGCCCTCACCGCGGAGGACTGGAGAGAGAGGGGAGAGGTTCACTGTTGGGTGAATATTATGTGCCAGGAACTGTGTGAGGTCCATCGCATAGCGTCATTTCACTCTTTCATTCATGGAAGGATATTTCTTACGGACCTCCTTATGCGGTGAGAGAGAGAATAATGGGAAGTTATAGTGAATGAAGGACAGGCTCTGCTTTTCAATCACCCGGTTCCAGTCCACCTCCTGATGTTCACCATCTTAATGTCACTTCCACCAGTAACTCAGTTTCCTGAGCCTCAGTTTCTTCTTTTATAAATCATTATAATGATAGTATTTAATGCATATTGTGAAGATTAAATAACATGATTCATTAAAAGTACTTAGCATACTGTCTGGTACCTAACAAATTATTATGATCGTTCCTGTTATCATTATTCTTACTATGATTGTTATTATTTAGTGGGGTTAAGGAACTTGCAAACTCAGAATTAAAGCCCAACCGTGCCACTCACCAAATAAGTGGGAGGCATTCAGAATTTTACCTTCCTGTCTCAATATGTTCACTCCACCCATATGCAAGGAGGTACAGAAAATGCTATTCATTATAGTGTTCTTTTTTTCTAAGAACACAGTATTAGTTGAGAAGAAAGCTATGAAAAACTCTGAGCGCATAATTGAACAACAAAAGATGATCCTAAACTGTCATATATAGGACAAATGAATGCATTTATTTAGCTCTTCAGGGAAAGAGGAAGGAAAAGGGGAAATGAGGAAGTGGAGTCGGTGAGAGGCTCTAACAACTTAGACATTTCCTTGGTATCTCCAAATTTTTGGTGTCATCTATTAAGCTCAAAAATATTTGGTATGATTGATCTTATGGAGGAATGTAAAGGGACAAATTCTGCATCTGGAATGATGTGGAGGAAAATAGGGGTAGTAACATTATTTTTTGGCCACAAAAAAATACCTTGGAGGCTGGGTGTGTGTGACACACATGATTAAGTGTGCATGCATGTGTGGAAGTACATGCCCACCTGCCTAGAAAGATGTGAAGTACCTATGTGTGCTTGGTTGTGAGTTAATCTCTATGTGGACCTACATATATTTCAGGCACACACACACACACACACACACACACACAGAATGTGCATACATGAACATTGTGTACACACATCAGATGCAATGTATGCATGTGTGTATATATGTGAGCTTTACATGTATGTGAGTATGTTTCAATGGATGCCGTGTGTGTGTGTGTGTGTGTGTGTGTGTGTGTGTGTGCGCGTTTTACTAGGGATTGATCCCAGAGACATTCTACCTCTGAGCTACACCCCCAGCTCTTTTTTAATATTTTGTTTTGAAACAGTGTCTTTAGGTTACTGAGAGTCTCACCAAGTTGCTGTGCTGGTCTTCAACCTGCGATCCCCCTGTTTCAGCCTCCCAAGTACTGGGAATACAGGTGTGTGTCACCATGCTCGACTGTATGAATGCCGTTTTCTGCATGAAGGTTCATGGTTTTTGCCCATTCGTATACGTTTGTGTGTGCTCATTATTCCCTACACTGAATTTTGGGAGATCTCCCCCTTGGCTGAGAGAGAGGCTGAGAATAAAATCACAGGGGCTCAGAAGGAGAAGAAGAGGGATGGGCTAGAGGCCTAAAACCCAGACACCCCCATTTCCCACCTGAGAGCAATGTCTCCTATTGACTCGAAGATAAAAGGATCAGCTCCTAACTCTTTCCCCTTCCACTGCGTGCCTGAGTCCTATTTTGCTCCCTTCTGAGAGAAGGCTCTGCAGAGTGAGGCTGAGCCCCCTGGAGGACAGGAAAACTGGGGAAAGGCCTTTGTGGGGCGAAGAGGCAATTTGCAGGAATGCCCAAGTGGGAAGGCAACTCTAAACTGAGCATTCTCTTAATAAACAAGAAATTAAGTCTTAATAATGCAGCAAGAAGTCCATTAACCCCTGTTGATCTAAGGTTTGCTTCTGCCAGTTCTTAGTCCAGAGGGAACTGGGCTAGCTTCACCTCCTGTTTCATGGGTCCCTAAGAGAGCCTGGGCTGGCACTTGGAATATTTATTTCCTCTGCCATGTGGCTCTGACTCCTAAGCTTATTACTTAGTCATGTACTTCTTCACACATCTACCTATGCACCTATCTATCCAATCGTCTATCAACTCATTCATCCATCTGTCCATCCATTTATCCATCAAACGATAACTGAACATCTGCACTTCATCAGATCCTGGGGAAAACATTGAGGACATTAGAAAGATGAATTGGATAATCTTTGTTCCCCCACCTTGCCACCCACTGGCCCTGGAGCTCAAAGTATAATTGGATACAAAGTCATGTCTAAGCCAGATCTATCTATTCAGGGTCCAAAGGGCAGAACTTCATTTCCTACTGTGGAGTAGTTAAAACTTCCTGAGAAAATGCACACTCGAGCATCTTACTTTGACCTTAAACCAAGCCTAACCATGCGGAGCCTAGAGGTGACCTTGGATGATGATGGGTCTTCTTGCTGGGAGATTTCAGCCTCCTTGTTGAGGCAGATATTTCAATCAACTAACCCTGTGCAATTGGACCACTTCTGTGTTTATTTATTTACCTATTAGCCACAATCATTTGTTAGGCACGTAACACATGCCCCTTCTGTGCTAGGCAAAGACAAGAGAAAGATAAAGACTCTTACATGTGGCCTTAACCTCCCAGTGCTTCTGCTCTGGGAGACCAGAAATCACCAGGGGCTGTGATAGTGCTGCACTGGGGAAGTTAAGGGAACCAAGGGCACATGTGGCAAGAGTTATGATTTCAGTTCTGGGGGTAGAAATGAGGGACTGTCTAAGGTGACCCCTGAAGGAGGAGAAGAAGTTAGCCAGGAGAAAAACAGAAAAGCACATTATCTGCAGAGATGTGGGCAGCCTTTCTCTGGTCTGCATTCTATTCTGTGCTTCCCTCTACCCTGGTTATTCTTTCACCTTGTGTATTGAAATGATCACCTTAGGCCTCCATCAACCTCAGCCATCACTGGGCAACACACAGAATGTGACCCCAAGCCAGAGCTACATAGGCGATTATAACTTTTCTTGCAGCCACCTTTGAAAAAGGAAAAGGAGAAATCGATTTAATGATCTATTTTATGTAACATGATATATCCAAAATGTTACCATTTCAACATGTAATCAATAGAACAAATTATGAAGGGGAGATGTTACATTTTTTAAACTAAATCCTGGTATGTGGTTACATTTACAGCTCATCTCAGTGTCTTCTTCATTTGTCACCCGAAGGCCTTCCAAAATGCTCAACACACAAGAACAGTGCCCTGTGGATGCAGGGTCTACACTGAGTAGATAAGCCAAAGGGTGACAGGGACAGTGGTGCCTTCCTTCTGGGGCCAGGGTGTGGCTGGGGAAAGCTCACCAGAAAGGGAGGCCCAGCTGGTTTGGGAGTGTATATGAAGCACTAGGACAAAGGAGGAAGTGACATTAGAATCAGGCCAGAAAGTTAGATAAGAATTCTAAAGTCAGACATTTAGAGGAGGGACAGGATGGAATTCCTTCTGATAGTAAACTGCTTTTTTCTCTTCAACTCAGAAAGTCTTCAGCTTTCTAAAGAAAATTGAATTGTCCTGGATACTAGGCTTCATTTCTCGGAAAGTACTGATAGTTCCTGTTCTCTAAATATTTTATCTGTTATCATGGAAGCAGACACCACACAACTGATAACTTGCGATTATCAAATAGCGGTAGCTGACGGTTCCATAATGCTTACTATGGGCCAGGTAGGGTTCAAGAACTTTATGTAATTAACTAACGTGATCCTTGTGACAACCATAGGAGGTAAGTACAGTTAGTATTAACATTTTACACATGATGATGTAGACCCAGAGAGAAGACGAAAAGGATGAGAAAAGAATACTTACGCCAAATCCATCATTTTATGGAAGAGACCCAGCTTTCTTGGGAGAGTGCAAGTGGGTTATGTTGTGCAGTGATGGATTCAGACTTGGTGGCCTATGATTTTTCAGTGACCCTTGTCCTAATGGAGTTCGGCATTTACAGCCACCACTGGACTGTTCCCTTTACATTGTTCCCTTGAATTTTAGAGGTAGAAGGACCTTTGGACCTCATGAGTTGGCAATTTAAGGCTCTTTCAGCATCCCGGCCCTGGTCGTCTTCCTACCACACTGAGACTCCATTAGGCTTCCTCGTCTTCTTTTCTTTCCCATGCAGGGGAAGAGGCTTTGACCATGTACATGGACAAGAGTCGCCTGGACAGGAAGTCAGGGAATGCCACTCAAAGCGTGGAAGCTCTGCACCAGCTCGCATCCTCCTACTTTGTGGACCGGGACGGCACCATGAGGAGGCTCCATGAGATCCAGATATCAACTGGAGCAATCAAGGTATAGATTCAGGACAACAGCACTGTCTCATAGACGTTCTGAGAGTAGCCGGACATGTGCCGCGCCTGGCTTCATACCCGTGTAGCTCCTGGTGCCCCCTGCCGGCCATGTTGAGTGATACTGTCCCATAACATCATGGCATTGTTGTTAGGGCAGCCATGTGATGATTTACTGGAGCACCCTGGCTATGGCCATGGTGCGATGATCTAACACCCTCTTATTCATCTTTAAATAGTTTTACTAGATGGGTGATTATCAACCAGATCCCCTTGCTAGTTGAAACCGAAGCTATGAAGGGGTAAATGATTTTCTCAAGATCACATAGATAGCAAGGGTCAGATCAGTGATACCCACATCAGTACTTTTCTTAAACACTTGTGTTGTTTAGTCTTTTCTCCCCACTCTCTGTTTTACTGATGATAAAACCGACAACCATAGTTGGAGGCCTTTCCATCAGAGTTACAACAGCTAGAAAATACCTTAGCAGGGACTACAACTCTACTCCCTAGACCAGGGGTCCGTGAACATTTTCTGTGAAGTGCCAGATGACAAATCTTTAGGCTCTGCACAATATGTATACAAATTGGGCATGACTCTGTTCTAATAAAACTTCATTCACAAAGGCAGACACGGGAGCATGCCATTTGCCAAACCATGCTCTTTTACACAAACACTGTCCAATTGAATCTCTAAGATTCTAAGATGTTGGAAATGCCCATATTCACGTTGGCCAACATATGTGTGTGTGTGTGTGTGTGTGTGTGTGTGTGTGTGTGTGTGTGTGTGTATTTTGTACTCTGGATTGAACCCAGGGGCATTCTACCTCCAAGCTACCTCCTCTCCAGCCTCCTTTTTTATTTTTTTGTTTGGAAACAGGATCTCACTAGGTTGCTGAGAGTCTCGCTATGTTGCTGAGGCTGTCCTTGAGCCTGTGATCCTCCTGTCTCAGCCTCCCAAGTACTGGGATTACAGGCATGCAACACCATGCCCAAATCAAGATATTATTGAACAGCTAACATGTGGCTACTGAGGAAGTAGATTTGTAAGTTTATTTAATTTTAATTAATTCCAAATTAAGCAATCACGTTGGATAGAGCAGCTCTGGACTTTTAATTCAGTGCCTTAGAACACAGGAACTTTAAAAAGATCCAATTTAAAATATAGTGAGCTCAGAGCCCACCTCTATGAAGAGAATGGTGGGGGGCATTATTGATATAGAGAATTAGTTCTGGGGGTTTCAATGCAGAATTTCCATCTCACATCTCCCTCCCTCCCTTTCTCCCTCCCCCTTCTTCCTCTCTCTCTCTTTCTCTCTCTCTCACTCTCTTGCTCTCTCTCGCTCTCTCTCTGTCTTTCTTACTTTATGCTGAGGATCGAACCCAGAAGCATTCTACCACAGCTACACCCCCAGCCCTGTTTTATTTATATTTTGAAACAGAATCTCCTTAAATTGGTGAGAACCTCCTCCCTAAGTTTCCAAGAGCCTCCTCTTTAAGTTGCTGAGGCTGGCCTTGATCCTCCTGTCTCAGCCTCCTAAGTACTGGAATCACAGGCATGTGCCACCACACCTGGCTTCCATCTCACATCTTCTTAAACTAGATTATGCCTGCGTTTTGCTTTTCAGTCTTCACTCTAACTTCTGAATAAAATGCAGACGTAGCTTTCTATTAAGACTTCTTGTGATACCTCTTGGGTATAAAGAGAAGACCCTTGGGGGGAAGGTCAAGGGAGACTCTAGCAATGAGTCAGAAATTGACCAGGGGAAGTGAACCATGTGGGAGAGAGAGAATTACTGAGGAGGGAAGTATTAAGAGGAGAAATAAATCAGATCCACAAACAAAGGGCCAGCTTATCCGAGAAGCATCGCCTCTATTGGAGTATTATGTTGTTAGGGAACTCAGCACTGAGAGGAATCTTGATGAAGCCATCAGAGTCAGGGAGCCGCAAAGGCCTGGTTTTCATTATCACCAAATGGTTCTCTGCCCCCTGGATGGGACGCAGAATTGAGATATTGAAGCTCTGTCAGAAGATAATCCTCTTTTGTGCATCCTGCAAGTGCGGTCGGTCTCCGTAGGAAGAATTTCTCAGACAAATTGCATAGAAGCCTCTCAAGAAACTACTCTTACAGTAGCACTGTCATCCACTCTCCATGCGGCCTGTGGGTTTTTCTTGCCATTTCTGACCACTGTCCAAAGACTCAGCCCACTAGAAGCTGTCTTATGACCAGATGTCTCCAGCAGGTGGGGGAATTCTGCCCATTTCCCTTCCCACCATGGGTATCTTTAGTAAAAGAAATTGGTAGTTTACATTCTTAATAACAGCTATGCTATTATTCTGTGCAAAAAGAAATAAATTATTTATAAAATGAAATAAAATCTGATTACCTTCCACTTATTTATTGAATCCTGTGTGCTAAACACACTGAAAAATAGGATCTCTTTATGTATTTAGGTAACTGAGAGCATGAGCAATATCGTGTAGATGGTAAATTGAGGCTTAGAAAGGGGAAGTTATTGCTGTGCATGGTGGCGCACACCTGTAATCCCAGTACTTGGGAGGCTGAGACAGGAGGATTGCAGACTTGAGGCCAGCCTCAGCAACTTAGCAAGACTCTCAGCAACCTGGAGAGACACTGCTTTAAAATAAAAAAAAATAAAATAGGATTGGGGGTGTAGCTCAGAGGTAGAACACCCCTGGGTTCAATCCCCAGTACCACACACAACAAAAACAACAAACAAAAACAAAAAGGGGGGAGGAGTATTAATCCATGATTTCACATCAGCAAAAGGACAGAGAGGGTAGGTGTGACTGTTCCCCAAGTTCTCATTCATTATGATGGAAGATATGTCTTTATAGCTGTGTGTAAACATCCAAATAATTCCAAATGATAGAAAGTAAAGGGCTGAAGAGGTCTCCCTTCATACTGAGCCATTCTTATTTCAAGGTTATTTTTTTGAATAACTATTCTTCTTTTGTCCACCACATCAAGTCTTTGTAAACAGTGTCTTGGAAATGCATAGCCGTAGAACCTGGATATTTTTCTCCTGCAGTGGTTTTGAATATGTTTTCTACTGAAACTTGTTTGGGAAAATGGGGATAATTTCATTGTTCTTACCTGATCATAATGTATATATTACCATTATAATTTATAGAGCGATTTTGTAATCAGATGCCCATTTTTCAACACACTCCCTGTGCCAGGCATTGATACTCGTCACACCTGTCTCATGACGTCCCCGGAAGACATTTGCTAGCATGAGTTTGTAGAAACTTGTAGACTTTAAGTGACTTTCATTTGTCACACAGTAAATAAATGACCCAGGTAGGACTTAACACTGATTTTCCTGATTTTCAAAAGCCCAGGATTTTGAAATATGCATTGTACTTCAACTTAGTAGTTCACAAAACATTTACAGCGACCTTGTGAAGCGAGAACCAAGGATGGGCAGTAGGCATTGTGGCTACCGTCTGTGTGCTTGACCACCTTGCTATCCTGTCTGCTCTTGGACAGCCGAGTGTGGTCTTAGGAACATGCAAAGTGTTCAGGACACACCCAGTACTTAGGCCAGGAGACCTAATTGCTGGAGACTCACTCTTCAGGGGCTGTCCTAGAGCCTGTCTCACACTTGTCTCACACTTGTCTCACACTTGTCTCACTTGATATCCACTTCAGGTCACAGAGACACGCACTGGGCCTCTGGGCTGTAACAGCTATGACAATCTGGACTCTGTGAGTTCCGTCCTTCTGCAAAGCACGGAGAGCAAACTGCACCTTCAAGGTAAGAAGATGAGGGGAAAGGTGTGGCCCGAGGTAGGGGAGGGGACACTGCACAGTGTGACGCAGAGGACGAATGGGTATGGAGGGAGAATGAATAAGAAGAAGAACGGGAAAACCAATGGAAACAACCAATATGGAAATTAGTTATGATACAATTTATTTTTTAGGATTTTAACATATACAGGACATTGAATTCATGGTTATTAATTAGTTTTCAGATAGAATGTATGGAAATGTGAGTTGTATCTGATTATTTTGATGAAAATGTCTGAACAGTATTATTTATAGATGCTCCAGACCTAATATATATTAAAGTTTCATATCATATCATCTGAATTTTCTGCATTATTGTTTTTGATTTTCAATGTGTTTTGGCAGGTGTTATCTGAATCCCAAGAAATATAGGACATTTTATAGAATTCTTCATTCTCTGTAATTTTTCTTTCCCCTTACTGGCTAATCATTTTTAGTCTTAAATAAACACGCACACTTTTAACAGAGCTTACAAATGATAGCGCTCAGAGCTGGCTGGGGTGTAGAGAGAAAAATACTCTCAGACATGACTATTAAAAATGCAACCCTTGTAGGGATTGATTTGTTGATATTTATAAATGCTTGTGTTTATTCAATGTCTGTTATATGGAGGGTTCACGTTAGGTGCTCCATATGTATGAATTATCTTAAGGAAAATAGACCCTTTAAAATGGTAAATTCACTCTTTTTAATCCAACTCATAACGAGAAGAGATTGCATGGGGAAAAATTGACAAGGATTTAAGTACAGATGGTGCATGTCGTACAAACCATACTTTATAATATTTTTAAAAACAATGTAAACATCTCATTTTTCCAAATGAGAAGACTAAATGGATTGTGTTGCCTCCATACAACATAGTAGGCAGATACTGAAATGTTGTTTATTAAGAATTTTCAGCTGGTGTGGCGGTTGGTGCCTTAATCCCAGTACTTGGGAAACTGAGACGGAAGGATCGCATGTTCAAGGCCAGCTTCAGCAACTTAACAAGGCCTCAGCAATTTAGTGTTTCAAACTAAAAAAAAAAAAATATGGCTGGGGGTGTAGCTTCGAGGCAGATTGCCCTGGATTCAATCCCCAGTACCAATGTATATATATATTTTCATTTTCATCAAAATAATCAGATACAGCTCACATTTCCATACATTCTATCTGAAAACTAATTAATAACCATGAATTCAATGTCCTGTATATGTTAAAATCCTAAAAAATAAATTGTATCATAGCTAACTGGTATGTATACACACACACACACACACACACACACACACACACACACATATATATATTAGGTTATAGACGATTTATTTTAGACTTCTAGTTCCTTCCCTAACTTTCCTACAATGATCATGTATTAACTTTATAGTCAGAAAAAAAAATGACATGCTTTAACTTTGAGCACACTAAAAATGTGACCTTCCCTAAAGGTATATGATAAAGGGGATTCTGAATGTCAGTGGGAGGAAGTCTGCTTGAGATTGGCAGGCAGAGCTAAGCAGAGCCTGATATGACTTATATTCTGGTTCCTTGGCAACTCTTTGATTCATGCTCCTGTTATAGAAGATGGCTGGGGAATGGCGCAGGGAAAGCTTGATAGTGTCAGTTGGAAGCCTTGAGTGAAAATCTCTTAGAGAAATTCAGGCCAGGATAGTGGAAATGGGTTACAACACAACACAAGAAAATCTCAAATACACAAGGAGGGACAAAACTGCCCCCTTTAATAGAGAAAAGAATGGACAGATTTGGTGATGCCTGCCTGGGGTATGCCAGGATTTTCAACATGGTGGTCCATGGGACACCTGCAGCCACTTTGTGACGTGAGAGCCAGGGTGTGAAACCAGGCTGCTTGGTTCCAATGCATGCTTCTTCATTTTGCTATGTGTGTCCAGGGTAGAGAGACCAGTGAGTTGTAATTGGAACAAACTTAATAGGAATTAACAGGATGTTACTACCAAGAAGTGCTTTGAGATTTTAGAGACATTGAGAGGCTGATTTACCCCGAAGGTCATGCAGCTTGGGGTCCAGGGATCCCTCGCTTTCCATCTTCATGTTTTCTCATCCTAAATATATATTGAGTTGCATATCTAATTTTCAATCTTCTTCCTCCAAAAGCAACTGTTGCATCAGAGTATGTCCTCCAAAACCCATTTTGGATGTGCCATTGGCTTCACTACTGGAAGTACGCTGTCCGCAAAAAAAGAAGGTGACAGCCCTTTCCTACTCCACGTTGGTCAGAGCATACTTGAAGGACTGGGTCTGTGTCTATGCTCAAGCATCACAATTTAAGAGGGGTGCAGCGTGTCTGGAGGAGGGTGTCCTATGATAAATAGGGGAATCAGGTTAACTTGAAAAATAAAGGACTTATCTGCACTTTCCTGAAGTTCTGCCTCACAGAAAAGATAGCTTAATTAATATGAATAAAATGGCTTACCTCAATCTAGTGTGTGGGGGGATTAGAAGGATGCCAGCTTTTAACTCTAATATAAAAAAAAGAAAATGGATCTATATTTCTTCTTCTCCTCCTCCTCCCCCTTCTTTGAAGTGCTGGGGATTGAACCCAGGGCTTTATACATGCCTAGCATTGAATTACATTCCCAGCCCTAAAATAGACCTTCCTGCTGCACATTCATGCAAACCTGGAATGATCTACTGAGGGGTACAATGACTCCCTATTTTCTGGAAGTTATAAGTAGACAACATTTGGTAGAAATGTTAAAGAGATTATTTAGGCATTATCCAATTGGATTGGGTGATTGAAATCAGTGGTTTTAAGTTCTTCCCAGTGCTGATTCTAGGACTTTATGAATATGATGAATCACCAAATGTTTATTGAGACTAAGTACCAAATCCAATACTAGACCCTGTATGTATGAGCACAAATCAGTTCAACAAATCATTTATATATAAATAGAAATGCATATATACGCATATGCATAAACATATACATAAACATTTTTAAAGAATACATCTGAGTCATAAGATAGGCAAAATGATAAAGTGGTGAACAAGAGAGACATGGTTTTTGCCCCAAAGAAATACATACCCTATCAGAGAAAATGGGCTTCAGACAAATGGTAAATGTAATGAATTTTAATAATGAAAAAAAATATGAGCATGGTATGGTACCAGTCTGTATGAGAACTTAACCTACGGAGGAGTCAGGAAAGTTTCCTATAACAAAGATGCATAGACCGAGACGTGAAGGGTGGGTAGGCAGACAGGGGCATAGATACAGAAGCAGATACAAGAGATTTTATGAAGAGGCATTTGAGGAAATCAAAAAGGTCTTATGAGATTAAAACAGAGGCATCAGTAGTAAGACAGACAGGATAATCCTTCAAATCCTAGGAGGGCTCTGTAGCACGCTAATGAGGTGAACATTAACTTGAGAACAGTAGACATCATGGAAGGGTTTTTAAAGAGGAAGTAGCATGAAAAGAATACTATTTTGGAAGATTGTCCCGGCTCTGTGTGGGCAGTTACTTAGCAGGTGGTAGAGTAGAGGTTGGTGAGAGTCAGGAGACTGTTGAGTCTTCAAGATGAAATGCCACAGTCTGGGACCATGCAAGTAGCAGTTGGGGTGGAAAGAAACAGGCCAAGTCTAGAAATAATGAGGAAGCATTACATCAGGATCCGGTAAAAAGGCCATGAAAATTTCAGGTAATTGAGTGAATGGGATGCAGGGATGTGATAGAGAATGGACAAGCAAACATCTATGATTTGAGGTAATGCGTAATATAATAGAGAAAATGAAAGTAATACATAGTATTATGGGAATTTAGAAAAGGGAGTAATTCATCCTGTCTATGCAGGTGGAGGAGTCATAGAAAAAAATAGGTATTTGAGGAAGAATAATATTCTTCTAGTGGAAGGGAGAACAATGAAGCTTCTTAAATATAAGACAAGAGAATATCTCATAACTTTTGAGTAGGCTGATGTTTATTCAGTGGGATCTAAAACTGCTAAGTATAAAGAAAAAGACTAAAAATTGGACTTCATTAAAATTTCTTTTCATCAAAATATAAAATGAAATTAATAGGATGAATGCAATAGAATGAAAAGACAAGCCACACAGCAGAAGAAAATATTTATAATGCATGTATCTGACAAGGAACTCTTCTTCAGAATATAAATAGAACTCCTATAATCAAGAAGAAAAAGGCAGTCAGTCAGGTAAGAAAATGGATAAAAGACATGAACAGGTACTTCACAAACAAGATTATCACAATGGCAAATAAACATGTGAGAGGCACTCAACTCTTCCTTCCAGCCTCCAGAAAAATGTAAATTAAAGTCACAATCTAATATCATAGCACAGTAATCAGGATGGCAAATGAAGAAGACTGACAATATGAAGGAGTGACACTGTGAAGCAGTGGGAACTTACACATGTTGTCTATGGGAACATAAATTAGTCACAACCATTTTGGAACGCTCTTGACACTATCTACTAAAAACTGTGTGTGTTCTTGCCTATGACCTAGCAATTCTAGCTCCCAGAGATATGCCAGAAGAAAGTGTTCAAATTCACCAGAAGACATGAATGTTCATAGCAGATTCATTCAAAATATCCCAAATGACCAAAATGTCTGTCCATGGACAAAAAAGTAGATAAATAAATTGTCATACATTAGCCAGGCATGGTGGCACATGCCTGTAATCCCAGTACTTGGGAGGCTGAGACAGGAAGTTCACAGGTTCAAGACCAGCCTCAGCAACTTAGCAAGACTCTCAGCAACTTAGTGAGACCCTGTTTCAAGGGGTCTAGCTTGGGGTGTAGCTCAGATTTAGAATTCCCCTGGTTCAATCCCCAGTACCACACACAAAAAATGTAGACATTCACACTGTGAGTGACCATACAGAAATGAGAAAGAATAAATTATTGTCTCATGCAACACTACGGAAGAATTTCACAAACGTAACATTGAAAGTGAGCTTCTAGCCAGACACGAAAAGAGTGCATGTCGTATGAATCTATTCAGGTCTATATAGGTCAGTAATTATGAAAACAAGTAATTATTTTAGAAGTCTAGCAAAAGTGTTAGCTTTGGGGACAGAAATGGGGCAGTGACTTAAGGGGTGTGTGTTACTCAGCTTTCCATTGCTGCATAAAATACCGGAGAAAATCAAAGTTAGCTGGCTCCATTGCTCTGGCCTGAGGTGAGGCAGAGCATGGCGGAAGAGAGGGTATGATGGACAGAGCTGCTCACCTCATGGTGGCGGGAAAGCAGAGAGAAAAAGAGAGAGAGAGAGGTGGTGGGGACCAGATATAATCCCCAAAGGCATGCCCCCAGGACCCAGTCTCTTCAACTAGGTATCACCTCCTACATTTTCTACCATCTCCTAGTAATGACATCAAATTTCAATTCCGTGAATGCTTTCAGAGCCATCCTGCCCTAATCAGTCCCCAAAGGTCCCTCCTCTGAACATGGCTACACTGGGCACCAAGCCTTCAACACAGGAGCCTTCAGGGGCATCTAAATCCAAACCCAGAGCTGGGATGAGAAAGGATGCTGGGTAATATTGGTAATCTTCTATTTCTCAATCTAGGCAGGAGCAGGGGGGTGTGTTTGCTTTGTAAAAATATAGAGAGCTATACATGCATCATTTATTTATATGCATGTCTATGCAATATGCATCTGTTAAAAATTTATTTAATAATCTCCATCTTGGCATCGTCTGCAAAGAGAAAAACAGGGATACAGAAGAGAGATATAGAAAAGCAAGAGGTAGTCCAGCTCGGCTAGAGGACAGGCCACATGGACTCAGAGTCGAGGAGACAGAAGTAACAATGAATACTATTCATTCAGTGCTTCCCTATGTACCAGGGACTGTGCCAATTTATTTTTATTAGGTTTATTCTTACTTATTTATATTTATTTTTTGGTATGGGGCATTGGACCCAAAGGCATTCTACCTCTGACCTCTGAGCTTCACTGCCAGTTTTTTTTTATTTTTTTTTATTTTGAAACAAGGTCTTGCTAAATTACTGAGGGTCTTGCTGAATTGCTGAGGCTATCCTCGAACCTGCAATCCTCCTGTCTCAGCCTCCTAAGTACTGGGATTACAGGGGTATGTCACCATGCCTGGCCTTCTATTTATTTTTAATGTATGTATTTTATTATATTGTTGATTGATTACATTGAAAAAGAAACATTTTCTTTACATTTTTAATGTAATAAATCATGATTCCTATGAAGAAGTCATAAATAACATCTCTATTTTGCAGGTGAGGGAACTGGGTCTGAGAGAGGTTATTCGGTCAGTGATTGAGCAAGAATTTTAGCTCAGGCGGCCTGAGTTTGAAGCTCCTTCTCAAAATGGTGTTCCTCTATATTCCTGGTTTCCTCTCCTCATTCCTTTGAATGAGATTGGGAGGGGAGATTCCGAAGACATTTATCTTGGTAGATTGAGGATGATTTGAATGGCGCCCTAAAGACCTTCACCTTGTGGTGTTTCATAAAATGGTCATTAAAACAGAGCAAAGGCAGAGTGAAAAAGAAAAAAAAAGAAAAGAAAGGAGAGGACTGGAGAAGGACATTACAAATGAGAATGAAAGGACCACGGAAATGATCCAAGGCCATTAGTAGTCATAGCAGCAACAAACAAACTAGTAGTAATAACGCTAATGGCATAATGATAACTTCTTATTTTCATACTTCTGTCTCCAAGAAGCCCATTGTGTGTTTTACTGACATTGTCATGTAATTTAATCTACTATCTATCTGGTGAAGTATGCAGAGAGCGGAGCTCTGCCTCAGTAGTTCACTGATGTGGAAAGAGATGCAGAGAGAATATTTTGCTGAAATCTATGGATAACCTAGAGATTTAATCTTTTATATCCTCACTGTTTTGTTTAGTAATATTAATTGCACGCCAACTATACATCACATATTGTTTTAAGAACTGAGCAGACAGCAGTAAATAAACTAAATTGTTTTGGAGTTTATATTTAGTGTGGGTGTAGGGGGAACGGGCCATACACAAGGAAACAAAGAAATATATTTTCTTTACAGCCAGAGAGATAGTGAGGGAATGGATCGTGTAGAAATTTGTAGACCATGGAAAATAATTTAGATTAGGTTTTGCTCTAGATGGAATGAGAAGCCATTGAAAAATTTTGGCAGAGGAGTAACTTGACCTGACTTACATTTTAAATGGATCGCTATGGCTGCTGAGTAGAATAGTCCATTAAGGACAGGAACGTTCACAAGGACCCCAGTTAGAAAGCTATTGTGTTTATCAAGGTGAGAGAAAATGAAGGTAGTGAGAAGTGATTGAATTTATGGATATATTTTTAAGACAGCACTATTTGGCAATGGGCTAGAAAATGCTTATGAGAAGGAGAGGAGCCAAGGGTGACCTCGTGGTTTGGTCTAAGCAATTGCAATGGTGGAATCGCTGCTTATTGATATGATGAGACTATGGGAGGGACCAGTTTGGATGGGTCATGAAGAATTGGTTTTGAACCTAAAGTTGAGAATTCTATTAAATGCCCGCATGTACATGTCGAGTGAGCATTTGGAAGATCGGAGGAGGGAACCGAAAATATCAATTATCATAGAAGTACAATTTAATGAAGCGAAATTGGACAAGATCACCTTGGGAGATGGTGTAGATAGAAATATTAAGGAATACAGTTATTGAACCACAAAGAAGTTAATATAGAAAGGTTGAGATGATGAGGCTATAATGAAGAACAAGGAAAGGAAGCTGAGGAGTGGTTGGGAGGCAGGAAGAAAGCTAAGAGAGTGTCACGCTCTGGAAGTCTTTTTGAAACAGAGGTCATGGGCTGAGGATGTAGCTCAGTGTCTAGCATGAGTGAGGGCCTAGATTTGATCCCCAACACTGCAAAGAAAGAAAAAGTAGTGTTAAACTCTATCAACTGGTACTGGTAATAAGATAATGGTTGAGGACTGAAAACTGGGTATTGAATCAAACAACATGGAAATCATTGGTGACCTTGAGTTTCTATGCGATTATGGGGGTGAGATACTGAGTAGAATGAGTTCAAGAGCAAATTCTACAGAGGAGTACTGCAGTTAATGTCACAGTAGCATGCGGTGCTGTGGAGTCAAGTGATTTTTTTCCTTCCTTTTATGCATAGAAACAATAAAACATTTGTATGACTATGGGGTGATTCTGTTGAGAGGGAAACATTGTTGCTGTAAGTAAGAGGGGGTGATTTTAGGATCAAAGGCAAGCATCAAGAGTGAGCAGGGTCTTGCGTGCAACTGGAATCCTTTGCCTTCCATAGGAGCCCCTAGCCATTGTGAAGAGGAGGACAAAAGATAGGATCAGAGTGGGGAAAGTCCATAGAGATGCTAAGAGGAGCATTTTGTTCAACTTCTCTCCATAGATTTTTAAGTTGCACGGTTTTTCAGATTTTAATATTTCTGAAATCAGAATGCTTTTTGTAATCAATGGCGTGTCATAGTTTAATTGGCAAGGTATTATCTTCTTAGTGTAAATAAAACAGCAATGAGTTTTACAATGAGCGGCATCTTCCAGAGGCATGTGCTATTTTTCTCAGTGGAAAAGGATTGAGGTCATTAGCTCATCCTGCTTCTGAAAGAGAGAGGGCTGGGCAGAGGGTGAAGATTGCTCTAAGATGGGTGACTAGGCCAGTGAGAGGAGATGGAATCAAAGATGGCTAACTCAAGGGTATCTTTTCCTCTCCGCCCGAACCTCTAGGCAAGGTCGCCTGAGACTACTGTGTTTTGAGAGACTCCACCTCATCTTCACATTCAGAGGGTCAATTTTCTGTCTTGGTCTCAAGCCCTTTCTCTTCCTCCTCCTCTTCCTCTCCCCCCCACCCCTTCCCTCCTTCTTCTTCCTCCTTTTTGGCCCAGTCATTCCTTTTCCTGTGTGTCTGCTTCACATATCAGTTCCTTCTACCCTGGGCTCCATCTCTTCACTTATGCACTGAGATTCTGAGATTCTCTTTATGCCTTAACCAGCATCCCCTTTCTCTATTACTGAGTTTGGTCCACCTTTCAATGTCCCACACAAATGCACCCTCCCTCATCAGAATCTTTCCTTGTCTACCCATTGCCTTAGTGTACCCATCATTTCTCCCTTCCCTGGATTCTTGCAATGATTGCCAAACTAGCCTCATTGATTCCTGTCTCAGTCCCACTGACCCATTCCACCCCAGCAGCCAGTGTGGTTTTCTTAAAGCCAAATCAAATGCTGTCACTTCTCTCTATAAAACTCCTCACAGCTTTTGTGGAGATTTTGGTATAAAGTTTAGACTAAACACAGCCCCAAGCTATTTATAATCTAACCCTGGCCTGTCTTTTTGGCTTTGTCTTATTCTGTGATCCAACACACACACACGTGCACGCACATGTACACACACACACACACACACACACACACACACACACACATGCACACCCCTATCTGTACTCTAGGCCTATGGATTTTCTTTCATTTTCCCATAGGCATTCTTTTTTTTTTTAATTTCAACTTTGTGTTGCTTTGTACCTTTGTACATCTTCTCTCCAATTCCTAATTTCTGCCTCTCCCAAGAAAATTTCTGTGGCTCCTTCTTCCCAGACTGTTAAATGTCCTTCCCATCTTTATCTTCTTTCCTAAGACTTATCCCACAAGAGTATAATCATTCTGTTACTAATCTGACTTCCCCATTGGAGTATACATTCCTAGTGGGAAAGCCCTATCTCTCTTTTTAGCACAATGCATAGAGCCTGGTTCATACACAGGCATCAGAAAACATTTGCTGATTGAATTGAAGGATGAATGAATGAATGAATTAATGAATGATTGAAAAAACCCATCAGCCCATAGTAAGCTGTGTTTTCTCTCAGTCCTCAGCTTCCTATCCCACAGTGTACTGATTCCACAGGCTGATGACCATTTGCTGAGGATCTGCACTATGCTGAGCATCATGTTGCCTTGCATGGAGAGCATCCTTCAGATGGGCTGTGCTCTTCCTACTGCATGGGATGCTGCACCATCCAGGCCTCTAAATGCCACCTCTTCAGAGGAGCCATTCGACTTCTTCTGCTTCTTTCACCTACATTATGGCCTTTTCCATTTATATTCCTTAAAGAAAAAGATCCAGTGTAGACTAGTAGTTTCAAGAAAAGGCTCTGAAGTGAGAAAGACTTTAGCTCAAGTACCAGTTCTCTTCCTTTGCTCACTGATTGATCTCAGACAACTGAATGCTGCCACTGAGACTCTATTTCTCACCTACCTTATGTGGTGGTTGTACTATGCGTGTAATAATATACATTAAGCCTGGCTCAAATGAAGCATTAAAAATGCTAGGTATTATTTTTACCACGTCTATCAATGTGTTGTTTGCAAAACATTTGCATTATTTATCTCTTTATTCTCCATGGTGTATGTGCTTGGCTGATATCAAGTACTCATTAAATATATGCTGAAAGAATAAGTGCAGGGTTCCTTACTGAGTAGGAACTCAGTAAATCAATCCACAAGAGCTCAGCAGTTATTTATGGTACACGAAATATGAAGAGCAATCCCTGTGCTGGTCACAGTGAGAAGCACAGTCTAGAGGGTTAACCAAATATGTATACATAAAATACATACTTGGCTGTTTAAAAGATAACCTTCAATTTGATCATTGTTTCTTTATAGATCAATCAAGTGCTAATATTCTTCTCAGTGGGTTGGTATTCAGTGTACATTAATTCATCCATTTGGATTGAACTCTCTAAAAAGCTAGACAGTTAAGACTGACCCTTGCCTAAAATCTTTCAGTGGTTGTCCCATGCCCCTGGACTTTAAGAATTAACTTGCCAACTTGGCATTTGAGGCCTTCCATGTTGAGATCCCAAACTTCCTTTCTAGCTTTAACTCTGAAGTCTGTTGGAGTGTAGATGGGAGTTTCCTGGAAACACTTGAGTACCAAATAATCGGAGGCGATAATAATGAATGAACTGTGCAGCCATGTAGATCATCTTCCCTCCAACTCACCTTCTTTCTCACCCATCTGCCTTATTATCTACCAGGGGTGACTGGCATCCCCATATCAATCTCCTGCATCTGCTTTGTCTTCAGGAGCTATTAGAAATTGTCTCTCTGATGCACATATTCAGATATAGGACTAGACAGAAGATTTCTTCTTCTGGCTCCTGTATAGATTCAGTTACACTTTTTTACAGCGTGATTCTTTTTTTAACTTGCTTTG